>CABFVX010005553.1:11606-49617 GCA_902151425.1 Timema shepardi | reverse complement strand
AGAAATCGACAATCCTTCCTACTATAATGATTTGCTAAAATAATTTTGTTTTGGTCTTCCTGGTGTTTGAAAGATGGAGACTCAAGTCCGTGTCTGTCGTACTGAGGTTAGTTACTAGGGGTGATCGAAGGTAACTTTTTAAATGAAAAGTGAGTTAGGAATGAAATTTGAGACACGCGAAGAAATTGGAATAAAATGTTTCTGTCGTCACAGAAAACTAAAATAATTTTAATTTTTTAATTTAGGTAAGTAAGCAGAAAGTTTTAGAGAATTAAACCATTCACAATATGTGTTTTTATGCTGACATATCGGAGAGTACCTGTATGTTATTTAATCAAAAGTTGGTGTTAAAGAACTTTTTATTAGCTGTTCTAAAAACAAATACGTAATATTTACTGATACATTTTTAATATATTCGTAGTAATATATAATTTCTCTTCTCCCTTTCAAAATTTTTTAAAATGTGAGGGTTGCTGTCGGTGTCGAATTTGAAGCGAAGGCGATTTGAACGTCAACGTTGACATTTTATATGCCCCACCAGTCTCTATTGGTTTTCACTAAATTATATCTCAATCTCCTTTTAAGCAAATATTCCTTATCAGTACGACATTATCGTAATAAATATACAGTAGCCCCAAGGCTTCTTTGGTGCTGACTGACAGCTTTGAAAAGTTACCAGACCAAATTATGTATCCCTACGCCGAACCATATGATCTGCAAAAACATGTGTTTATCAGCCGTCACTTCTGACAGTCAACATTTAGATTTATACCTAAATGTTGACTGTCAGAAGTCAGGTGTGAGCTGTCAGTCAGCACCAAAGAAGCCATGGGGCTACATACGTTAGTTGTACACATTATATTTATTTACTAGAAAATCAAATTATATGTATTTTATCTATTTCAAGTATAATTGACTAATTTTAGTAGTATGTCGATTTATGACCTATTCATAAATATTTTATATATTTAATATATTTAAAGAAAACTATATTCCCCAATACATTATCTATGTTAGTATTAGTAGCTACACCAAGCCCAATCGTCTTATCAAGCAATCAACCCTTCAAAAGAGTTTGATCCCGCACAATGGGGAGATTATCTTTGTACAGGACTAGCCAACGTTCAAAGGAAGGACTACCAAGTACTCAGGATAAAACCGTTAAAATAGCAATATTGAAAACGACTCTCAAAGTACAGTAGCACCATGGCTTCTTTGGTGCTGACTGACAGCTCACAGCTGACAGCTGACAGATTAAAAAGTTACCAGACCAAATTATGTATCCCTACGCCGAACCATATGGTCTGCAAAAACATGTGTTTAGCAGCTGTCACTTCTATAGGTATATACCTAAATGTTGACTGTCAGAAGTCGGCTGTGAGCTGTCAGTCAGCACCATAGAAGCCATGGGGCTAATGTATTAAGCAGAGATTTATAAAAGGGTCAAACATATAGTACATGCCAGTCAAGCTCATTAGCGGTGAGGCAATTCTATAGGTATTACCTGGCTATTTTATTTAGCACCACGTATTACTACCCATAAGTATTACACGCTTATGTACTAATTATGCTAATGGCTTAGGAATGAGGAGGGCTGAATATAGAAGAATGTTATCTACATTTGTGGAGGGAGGGTAGTAAAACGTTTAGGAAAAAATTAGACTCGGTACACCCAACCTAGATATAAACCACAATCTCTCCGTAATTGGCAGTTTAGTATATTGCGTAAAAAAGAGCCTTATACCATGCGGTCATCGAAGCAGGTTACTTGGCTAATAGCATCGTTTGTCTCACAGTTTAGTGTGTTACTGTCCCTATAGACTGTCCGGTGACGAGGAGGTCGGGGTTCAAACCACGGTATTAAACACTGAGGTTTATGTCAAATAAATGGTTTCCCTTTCTCTCTCCACGCCAATAAGGGTGAATCTCCTTCAACCACCACTCAACCCGCACGTGTAGTCACAGGGTCTATCTAACACGTCACTCTCGTGCTGGACTGGATTGCTGATGACAGGGTTTACGAGGTTTTAACCCTTACTGGGTGAACTAAGGGTTGTTCTTATAATGATTCCCACTCTCCCTCAACGCAAACGCAGGTACACTTTCTCTAAATATAACCTTCCAAAGGTAGGTGACCTGGTGATATAGGGGTAAGGTGTCAAACTTCTGTGCTGGCGGCCGGGGTTCAATCCTCGGTCCCGGCCCAGATTTATCTGATTACCAAACCCTTCCTTCACCTCTGACAAGATGGGGAATGCCAGGCCTCCACCGTGGTTCGGATCCCACGTTAAGCTGTAGGTCCTTCATTTCATCTCACAATCACCCTACCATTACATATTAGCGTAAGTGCGTATAAACCGAACGGGTAGTAAGAAGTGATGCTAAAAATATACATAGGGATATCTGCGTACAGCCTGATAAGGTATAAAGACGCGGTGGGGAGAGTATTCACCTTCCTGATCGCCATCTTGTTAGTGTAAATAAGCTAATAGCCAAGATGGGTAGCAAAATGCAGTACACACAGACAAACCTGTATAAACTTTGATTCAAACCATAGGCTAAAATTGAGAAGGGAAATTAAGGTTATCACTTGACATATCAAGCAATTTATGAATTCATTCTAGATTCGTCACTGTTATCATGTTACAGCGTTTCAAAAAGCTTTTTTTCCCCCCCACTCAACTACTTAATCATCGTTTTCCCATCTAGCATGGAGGTAAAACAATTTTGAAGTTGGTGGACTCTTGTCTTGATGTACGACAAATAACTAATTACCTTTGTAATCATTATCTACAAACCCTGTTTATGACGTTGATGAAGGAAATGGAGGAATTGGGAGGGGCAACTGCCTAGCCAAATCACTCTGCTTGACTTAACCTATGCGATTGTAGAAATACATTTTTTTCCATAGCGAATCACTATCCTTTTGGATTATACGCAATTATATATATACATTAATATATAGATATATAATTATATATATACATTAATATATAAATATATAATTATATATACATTAATATATAGATATATAAATATATATATACATTAATATATAAATATATAATTATATATATACATTAATATATAAATATATAATTATATATATACATTAATATATAAATATATAACTATATATATATTATTGACGATAATTTTGTTGTTATGATGGTAATGCCAGACCTCCACCGTGGTTCGGATACCATGTTAAACTGTAGGTCCTCCATTTCATCTCACAATCACCCTACCATTACACATTAGGGTAAGTGCGTATAACCCGAACGGGTAGTAAGACGCGGTGTTAATAATAATAATAATTATTATTATAAAAATGGTTGAAGTATCTGTTTCAGCATCGCGCCTTACTACTTGAAGTATCATTTTTTTAGCACCAAACCTTAGTACTTGTTCAGGCTATGCGCTTATGTACTAACTACGCTAATGAGCTAGGGACGAGTAAGGTTAAATTTAGAAGAAGTTTACCCATTTAACCATTTTGGATAAACCACCCTCGGTACACGTGAGAGTATTTGATCCCCAATCTCCCTGTAATCGGAAGTTTAGTCTAACAGGAGAGTAAATCTTTAGAGCATGCGGCCACTAATAGGTGAAGTACTTTAGTAACATTCGAGTTCATAATTCCATAGAGTAAGTTAGTATGCAAGCACAGCTGTTTAGAGTAATCTTCCACCTTTCTCTTTTAATTTATCAATCGATGTCGTACAACAAATCTATGAGAGTGGCGCTAAAGATATAAAAACATTAGGATTATTGAAAGCATGATATACAAGATATATCTTTTTAGTATTATATATATAAAACATACATATAATTGTATTCTTAAAGTTAGTTAAAAATACAATAAACTCATTAAGAAATTACGGGGTATTTATTCATATAATATAGCTATGCTCAAATCTACACACACACGTTAGAACAATACAAGTGAAGAATTAGTTTAAAAAAATTAAGGACTACCTTTAAAAGCTATTTTCATAATTATATAAAACCCAATAGTATATTTATTTATCCTTTACATTTTAAAAATCAGTTTATATATATATATATATATATATAACCAAATTTCCGATGAATAATGACATATTATAAATTAAATGTTAGCTTGAAAATCGGGCGGCTAATAGGACGTGGTGCCAAGAAAAAAAAATAGTTACAATTAAATGCGTAAGTATTTTACTTGATTTAATATCTTATCCAATTAAGACACACGTTCAAGGATTTCAGACATTATAATGTATAATTTAAAATGTATTTTCGATTAAAATAAAACCATTTTACATCTAAGAATAAGTGAAAGCATTAGTTAACATTAAGATAAAATAAGCTACTATACATACGGTCATACAACTCCACGTTTGAAGAAACTAAACATGTTTTGTAAAAGGGTAAAATAAAACTTATTTAGAAAATAGAAGTGTAAAGAGGTAGAAAGAGATTCAAAGATATAAATCATTTAAGACACTTGTTAATGGCAGATGCTTTTACTGCCTTGCCTCATTTGTCGCAAACTTAACAACAAAACAAACCTTTTGCTTTTTTTCTTCAACAAGTAGAAATTATATTGACTTAGCGAATATCTAGACTATAGAATATAGTAAATTTGTCTTATCGTAAAATAGGTTAATAATAATAAGATAAAAAAATAGGTATAATTTCAATAACTTTTTCCATAACTAACAAAAAAAATCTAAGCCAATTGTGACTTACAATCCAATTTTATTCTAGGTAATACAGAACACCTACTATTCACTATTAAACTAATATCTTCAATTTCATTCGTGAATTTTACAATTGGCATACAATTAATCAAATGTAGCACTCTTTATATGTATACAGACCTGTTATTGACCAGTATTTGGGGCCAGATTATTTAGAAAATAATATTTCATCATGTATTATCAAATAAAATTTGCAGCTAAAACTAATTATGAACGCATTCAGGTGTAAGTAAATTAATGGTTTATTTTATATACATAATTCTTTTAAAGTATATTTTAATCCTTATTCATTACAGAAGATTTCGATAAAATCTTTTTTTTTCCTACTTTTCACCCCAAAGGAAACTACCCTTAATAATTAATGTTTAGTTAATGTTTAAGGCCCAGTTTCATAGTCAAATTTAGTACGCCTCAAGTGCGGCGCTACACTAAATACAAGACGACACCTACCTAAACTCGAATGGAATGGGCCAGTTTCCTATGCGAGAACGGCCCATTCCATTCTGGTTTAGGTAAGTGTCGTCTTGTATTTAATGTAGCGCCACACTTGAGACGTACTAAATTTGACTATGAAACTGGCCCTAACTCTAAAATAATTTTATAGTTAAACAGCTAATTCCAAAAATCCTTTGGGAGACCTTATGAAACCCCTAGATATTAAATCCTACCCCGATAAGTAAAATTGTCTCAGCTCTAGGCCGATATACAGACAGTCAAACGGCATAGTAAAAACCATTTTTTTTTTGTTTCAGAGTGTCATGAAAGCTCGATCAACATCCATTCAAAGCTTGAATTCAATTTTTTCGACGAACAATTTATTTCTCTCTCTTTGAGGAGTAGCGATAAAGTAAAACAAATTAACACAATATGCCATTACTGAGTTTCTATTAGTTTCATTTAATTGATGAAATAGCACCTCAATTTATTTACTTTCCTCAACTAATCAGTGATGTATAAATGAACTTGAACAGTAAACTGCGAATATATTGGATACATTATTGATAAGGGAATTAACATGTAAATTCAATGGTTCATGGTACAAATGTAAATGATAAACATTTATTTTTTGAAAATGGTTTAATATAACCTAATATTATCTGCATTAACCATAGGCCCTATAATAACATTTAGGATTTTATTATCATCATAGTTTTAATTTTTTGCCCCACATTTTACTGTCCGTTTGGAACCATTCAGATATTGACACTTATAGAATACAGATGAAAAAGGCAGACCTTATGGGATATGTATCGATATTTTCATGGAAAAATATATGTTTGGAGCATATTTAGAAGACTAATTTCTAGCGTGTGACACTTAAAACCAGCATGAAATAGCGTACTTGTCATTTACACAGTTTAATATTCAGAAAACCACTTTACATTATGTAAATATAATTTTAAACATAACGTTTAAATTAAGTAATAATAATAATAATATTTAGCACCACGTCTTACTACCCGTTCGGGTTATACGCTTTAAGTACTAATTACTCTAACGGATTAGGAATTGGGAAGGTTGAATTAGAGGAAGTGAACCCGCATTTGCGTGGAGGGAGAGTGGAAAACCATTTAGGAAAAACTGCCCCCAGTTCACCTGACCGAGATTCGAACCTCGATCTCTCCGTCCTCAGCAGTCGAGCTCAACACGACAAGCGCGTTAGCCAACTACACCACTCAGGCGGGTTAAATTAAATAAAATTAAATCAAATTAAATAAAACAGAAGTTGG
Organism: Timema shepardi; assembly: GCA_902151425.1. Lineage (NCBI taxonomy): Eukaryota > Metazoa > Arthropoda > Insecta > Phasmatodea > Timematidae > Timema > Timema shepardi. Next base: position 43,148 of record CABFVX010005553.1, on the reverse strand, counting down.
TAAGTAAATATTTCCCTTTAAAAATTTATTTGAAAATTAAAAATTAATAATAAAAAACATTTATAACATTTATAGAATAAAGTGTATTCTTAATTCGGTCATCGTAACATTACATTAACTAGAACCGCTCACATTAAAACACATAACGCCATAAACAATATGTATACCCTAATTTACCTCGAGTGATGTTTCTCAGTCTTAAACACTCCAACTGGAATTTTTACCAAGGCAATTCTTATGCCTAATGGTATGTATAAAATATAAATTACACACAAAATTTGTATGTACGTCAGAGAGTGTGTGTGTGTGTTTTAATGTTCATTTAGTCCAATGCAACTTGGTCCTAGCGGCTTGTTGCCCTCTAATGACTGCTCACTTGGATATTACTGCAATCAAACTCACTGAAAGCCATCAACAGTAGCGAGGTGGAAAAANTCACTGAAAGCCATCAACAGTAGCGAGGTGGAAAAAAAAAATAAAAAAATAAGGGTATTAAATAATTTTATGAGGTAAAAGGAACCCGTCACTTTTTTTTTTTTATACTAGAGAGGTTTCGTTGTTGTAGTCGTGTTGCTGCTAATGATAGCGGCTTCTGTGCGTTTGTTCTTCTGGTCCAAGAAATCAAACGCGTCAGACTGGTCTAGCCAGTAAAGATGGCATAAAAGCTATAATTCAAATACACGCAATTAAACATTTCCAAAGGTGCAGTTTGCCGACAACTATAGCCACAGTTAGCCAGCTCCCAATTTCTCGAAATGTATTAAGATTTGCCAAATTAGTTGCTCTGTCATTAAGATAATCATTGGAACTATTATTGTCACCAGCACTAGTTGTAAATGTTGAAGATATGTTTCCAATTATTTCCAGGATTAATGAGGTGACCGGAAAAAAAGCGCAAACAATAAAAGTGCATATGAAGTAAAAAAAACCTACGGTCATAAATACTCACACGGAAAAAAAGCTCACACGGAAAAAATTCCCACAAGTAAAAATGCCCACATGGAAACAAATGCTCACACGGAAAAATGCCCACAAGGAAAAATGACCACATAGAAAAAAGCCCAAAAGGAGTAATGCCCACACCAAAAATGCTCACATGGAAAAATTCCCATATAGGAAAAAGCCCAAAAGGAGTAATGCCCACACCAAAAATGCTCACATGGAAAAATGCCCATATAGGAAAAAGCCCAAAAGGAGTAATGCCCACATGAAAAATGTTCACACAAAAAATGGCCACACAAAAAATTGCTCACACGAAAAATGCTCACATGTAAAAAATTATAAATTATCTTTAATTATTAACGGAATGCAGGTTTGATTGACTAACCTTTTATTTTCCACTTGTAAAGTGCGCCTTTGATTTATTCTTGTGCATTCATAGAGTTTGCATTCACTTTTTTTGGGGTCTTTTTGTTAATTTAAAGTATTTTTTTGGAATTGTCAGTGTCATTTTATGGTTAAATTTGGACAAATTTTAGATCATCAAAATTCTGGCCCTGGTACAACAACATAACCAATGTTTAGAACAAGTGCTTAGGGTTCAAATAAAATACTAAAATATATTAAAAAAGAGTTATATTTAATGCAGATTATACATTTAAGTCGGATCTACATGCTGGTGTAGTTTAGTAAGTAGGCTACTTATTAATACATAAAATAAAGACTATTACTCTAAAAAATTTAAACTAGAAGCCGACATTTTAATATGAAGTGTTGACCCTTGGGGATCTAATATCCTAATTTTTACTTTCTCGCTCATCAATATCATATTATTATTATTAACACCGCGTCTTACTACCCGTTCGGGTTATACGTACTTACGCTAATATGTAATAGTAGGGTGATTGTGAGATGAATTGGAGGACCTACAGTTTAACGTGGAATCCGAACCACGGTGGAGGACTGGCATTCCCCACATTCACAAGATGTCTTGTCAGAGGTGATAAGGAAGGGTTTGGTAATCAGATAAATCTTTGCCGGGACCGAGGATTGAACCCCGGCCGCCAGCATAGAGGTCTGACACCTTACCCATAGACCGCCAGGTCACCCAATATCATAATGAATTGGATTTTTGGCAACGGAGGTATCAGGGTTCTAATACTATTTAGGTGTACTAAGGGTGGTTTTCTTAAATAGTTTACCACTATCCCTTAATGCAACTGTGAGTACACTTTTCTAAAATTCTACCTTCATCATCCCTACCTAATAGCGTATTTACTTAATACTATTATAGGCCACACAGGTATTAAGACATGCTGAAAACCAATATCAAAACAAACCTAGTTCAAGCGTACAGTATTGTGGCATTCAACGCTGATTCACGCTCTTCATTTACTCAACCAAGAAAATAAAATAACTGTCCCATTTTAAAACGTGGTATATGCATAAATGTGTTCAGCCACTTCCATCCGGATAGCTAAGGATTTCTTAAATGAGTGATTTTCTCCCTTAAAGCCATCATATTCTTATATATTTATCGCCCTCCGAAAGAAAACTGTCTACACAACACCTATTGACAGTTTCAATAAATAATAATATTTATCCTAGTTTTAATTTACTTGATTCTAAAAACTTAATGATTAGGTACATAAATTTAACTTATACGATTTAATGGGTTCTAAGAAGTTAGTAAGGTTCATGCTTCTTCAAATAATGTCTATTTTAAAAAAAATTAAATTTTAGTTTATTTTATTAATGTATTTGTATCTAATTGTGTATGTTTTTAATTTTGTTATTTTAATAAAAAAAAAAGCCAACATATTAAACAAGGCTGCCAGCGAATATAAGAAACACCAGGAATTTTTGAACTGACAAATATATTATGAAACTACGATTACAAGCTTTCATTGAGGTGCAAGAGCACTCACTATCTTACCACTTCTTTTAAAGTCAATAAGCTATACATAGACTAAAGCTAAAATGACTATCACTTTGAAACCAAGTCTTATAGAACAGATATTTATTTGAATGTTTGATACTGCTTGAATAAACAAAGTTGTTCCCAATCCACTGTATTATATAGCCTAAGTCATCTATCAATTGAAATAATGTTTATTTTAGGCTCTTTTGAAAACGTTTTATTGATTGATAGGGATATATATGAATATGCACTCTATTGGGGATGGGATTAGGAAAGTAGAATTAAGAGGAAGGATATCCAAATTAGTGAAGAGAGAGAGAGATTAGGAAACTTTTGGGAAAGCCACCCTCTATAAACATTATCGGAATCGAGCCACGAGTTCCCCGTAGCTGACAGTCGAGTTTGTTAAAAGTATGAAGCCTTTAGACATATTCTTATTTGGTGCAGGTGAAAATTTGAAATTATTTAATATAATAAGTCTTAATGGAAGTTAAGTTTTCTCTAATTTACATTAAATATAAGGTTATACGTAAGTTTATCTTGTTAAGTTCCTCAATGGTGTAACTTATAATAAATTTCCATATTGCAATTAGTCATGGTAAGACTTCTAAGTTTCAATGTGAAATGAGTGTACAATTGAAACTCTTTAGTCTGGCAATCCTAGGACCTGTCAAGTATCAGACCAAAGAGAATGCTGTATCATAGAATTCAAATATGAGAGAACAATTTATAAGACAGCTACTATAAACGTGTACAATTTTTAACGAAATAATTTACACCGTTTCAAAAACATGACACAAAAGATAATGCATTTTATAATATACATTGTTAGAGAAACATATAAAATATAGGAGCATTTCTGTCCACCAAAGAGAATAACAATAAAGTTAATATTCAATTATGATTATTATTAGCACCGCGTCTTACTACCCGTTCGGGCTATACGCACTTACGCTAATGTGTAGTGGTAGGGTGATTGTGAGATGAAATGAAGGACCGGAATCCGAACCACGGTGGAGGCCTAGCATTCCCCACATTTACAAGATGTCTTGTCAGAGGTGAAGGAAGGGTTTGGTAATCAGATAAATCTATGTCGGGACCGAGGATTGAGCCCCAGCCGCTAGCAAAGAAGTCTGACACCTTACCCCTAGACCACCAGGTCACCTTAATATTCAAAAACATGACTACAAAAAATATGTACTGCTTTATAAAAGCACAGAAATTATTGATTCTATAAACATATATTTAAAAAAAAGTTATATATTTAGTATTTAAACATCTCTACAATGATAAATTATTTCGTATCTCAAATATTTACAGAGATGTAGTAAAAATTGGAAATGTCTGTTGATGTATAATAAATACACTCAAATTAATTTTTCATGGAAAATTAAATCTCTCATTTGGTTTGTAATGATAAATATCGTATGTATAAAACATTTAATCAAAATCGTTTGAGAGAATTTTGATAAAATTAAAATTTTCTCTGAATATATGAAAACCCTATATGCCAAGTTTTATCCTGATCGGTTAAGTTATTTTTGGCTCTAGTCCTAGATACAGACAGACAGCATCATAAAAAACACTTTTTAAGTTTAAGAGGGTTATGAAACATTGACATTTATCACAAATTTTGGCTCAATTTTTTTTTTACGGTCCCAATATTTGTTTTTCGGGGGGTCGAGAGGAATTAAAACCTGCAATTGTGACATATTTGTAAAAACTTTCTCATATTTTGTACTATAGCTTTTAAGAAAATTTTCAAAAATGGGTTTTAAGAGCCTTAAGTAAGTATTATTCATAAAAACAAACCTACATTCTTTTTAATCGCTATAAGCACTATTCATAAACACTTTTTAAACCAAATTGATTAACAATTTTAAGGAAATTTCAAATTGTCAAAAATTAGTTATTCATTTACCACCATAAAACTATATATAAAAATAAAAATGTATTCTAGTTTATCATGAAAAATTATTCCCGCATATCCCTTTAAAATCCATATAGGCCAATTAAAAAATGTTTAACCATTGAATAATTTACCGTAACTTAATCAACCACTCTTAAATTAATTTATCTCGAAAAAATAAAAAGATTTTTTTTGATCAAGTTAATTAGTTTCCCAATACCTTTTAAACAAAATAATTTGAGCTATTCTCAAAAAATTCAAAATTTACCAAAATAAGTCACCGATTAGCTACTATGTAATGATTTATTTTATAAAAACAAATATTTATTGTTATTTATATTATGAAAAATTTAACAAATACCTATTTTTAATCAGTTCAATAGAGAAAATTTTTAAAGTATTCAAATTTTTAAATAAAATGTCATTAATAAAATAAGCTTTAAGAAATTCTCCACCATAAAGCAATTATACAGTTATATTTATCATGTCAAACCCTCAACATAATAGTTTGAGCTAGTGTAAAAAAATCAATTATTTTCTGTGTGTTCAGATACATGTAAACCGTAAAGATTCCTCATAATTTGGAGGTCAGAAATTTTCACGGTTTCAATAACTTATCCTTGATATTAGAGTTTTTTTAAATCAGTCATTAGTAAACTCCTCTTAAAAATGTGTATATGAAAAACCAAATTAATAGAAAAAATATTGATGTTCTAAAAAAGTTCTTACTCGATAGGCTGCCCATTAGGAAAAATACGTTTGAACCATTTTTAAAAGCTTTAAGATATATTTAAAAATCAGTTATCAGTAAACTACTTTGAACCTAATTTTTACCCAAAAGGATAGTATGGTATACAGTGTTAATGGTCATGTCACAAACTCCCAATATACCCATTTGTAAACAAATCATTAAATACAGTAAACAAATGTGATCTATGAACAAGCTCTTTCAAAAAGAACAAGTAAAGTGTTATTTGTCATGAAAAAAACACTTCTAAAATACCCTATTAAAATAAAATCATTTGAAAGATATTAAAAATATTTTAAGCTTTTGAAATTTATTTATTTGTAAAACTTTACTCTTGAACAAAATATTTGCCAAATAAACAAGTATGCAGCTCAATTTTTCATATCAAACACTTCTAAGATACTAATTAAGAACAAAAATGTTGTAGTCATTTAAAGATTATTTAAGTTTTTTTGAATATTCAGTCTTAATTAAACTACCTATAAACAAATTTGGGCCAAAAAATCCACCGTAGAGTAATATATTTTTATATCAAACACTAACAAGATATACAATTTAACCTGAATGGTTAAAGCCATTTTCAAAATAAATCGAATTTTTGGAAATCACTCATCACTAAACTACCTTTTAAGAAATATTAAGCGAACAGCCCAGTGCTAAAATAATAAAAAAAAACAAGTATACAGTGTTATTTGGGAAGTCAAACCTTTCCTAGATACCAATTTTAAACCAAATTGTTAGATTTATTTGAAAAATTAAACTTACAAAAAATCCCTTCAATTCAACCAACCCTCAGGCCTGAGATTGAGAGCTTGCGTTCAAATAAAAATATTAAAATTCTAAATAAATGTCTTATTACATCTACATATAAAGTTTAAACAGTATCCATCAAACTAATTCAGATATATGGCTAGGGTCGGATAGACAAATAGTCATGAAGAGAGACAGAATTGTAAAATCCGCTTTTATCGTTTGGACACACATAAAATAAGACTCGTCACAATTTAGAGGTTGATAATGTTCACTACTACAATACATACTCTTTAATTGAGATTGGAAAAATTGATCAAGCACTGACAAAAATGTACTTTTTTATCTACCCAGATTTTGAAAAGGATTTTTTCTTAAATATCATATACATCTATATTTGTTTTTATGTATGTATGTGTGGTTATAATACATAATTTGGTAGGTATGTTTAATGTTTACATACATGCAAGTATTACTAGATATGTATGTATGTATATATGTTCCTTTGTAGGTTTATATGAATGTATGTATGTATGTATAGACACGTAGGCTATCTTTTTATGTATGTATAATATTTGTATGCGTGTTAATGTATATTTTAATCCTATTATAAGTCTTAACCTCTAATTTTATGTATGCTTTTTTGTAGTACCTTATGGTTGTGTCAATTTTCTAAAGTTATGTAGTCAAAAAAATGGTTATTCTATCTAGGTTTGAGTCCAAGCCCAACGACGTTTATTAAAATAGTTGTGGGTTGAATATAGAATTTCAAGTCTCTTATCTAATGTTCGTTTAGTGTGTTTATGACTGCACAAGTATTTTATATATAATTGTTTGGCCATAATTATTCTAAGCATTCAAACATATTTCGTTATCTAAGATAGCATATAATGGTTAATATATAATTTTTAATAAATTGACATATATAAGTAGTTCAGTGTCTCGAATACTCGTAAATTGATATCCAAACTTTAAACAAATAAATAGTATATTTTTGCTACTCCTTTCACTTGAGCTTATATTATACTCCATTCACGGTAGGAATTACTCACTGAAAGGTCTTTTTTTCCTACCAATATCCTACTATATAGTAGATTTATGGTAGGGGAAAAGGCCTCTCAGAAGACAATTCCTACGGTGAATGGAATATAGCCATAGTTTATTGGTTAAGGATTTCAGTATCAGATATATGTTAACTTATTTTGATTGCAAATGGCATCTAAACAAACTGAGTGTATCTACCGGCTTGTATCTATGTTGAACTATTGGAATATTATATGAATCATACTGTTCTAAATCTAAGTCTCATTGTTGGCCACCTAAGCATTTTACAATGGAATCCACCACCAAGACAACGCGTGATGTGTGTACGTCACTGGTGCTCTGGTAAAAAAGATATTTTGTCAATACTGGAGGACGTGATGAAGAGAGGCCAGCCAATCCAAGCTTAATCGATGGTGTACGTGCTGATTTTTATCCATCGAAATGGCCGATGGGACGTCACCGACGTATATTGACAACCCCCCTCCCCCTTTCAACCCCAGGTGACTAGAAACACTATTTAAGCCCGGTGATTCTGAAGACGATTTGACCATTAAATTGGACGCCTTCGGGAGAAGTCATGTCCTAGAATATTGTATTAAACGCCATCAGGATAAGTCTGGTCCTGGACTTGGACATATTCAGGAGGTTTTCATATTCTCTATATATTTATTTCTTCGATATTATTTTAATACACTTGAATTATGGCTTGTTCAATTTTGAAATTATAATATTTTGCACCGCGTCTTACTACCCGTTCGGGTTATACGCTTTAAGTACTAATTACTCTATTGGATTATAAATTGGGAAGGTTGAATTAGAGGAAGTGAACCCGCATTTTCTTGGAGGGAGAGGGGAAAACCATTTAGGAAGAACTACCCCCATTTCACCCGACCGAGAATTTTGAGATTAAATTAACGTATTATTTGGAATAAACCTGAATGTAAACTAATTGTTAAAATCAATATTGTTTGCAATTTTAAATTTTGTTAATGAGACACCTAATTCTCTTTGCCACCAATTAAGCTCAAGTGTCAGTGAGGTCACTGAATATATCAGATTGCCATATTTTTGAGCAAATTTTTGCAAGAAGTATTTTATTTGAATTGTCTGAATTTAGCTGTTAATGTAAACTCATCGTTTGACTATGTTTTCTTATTTTGAATTGTTTGGTAAAGTTACGTACAATTTTGCTGATGGATTGATTTTGACTTTGAATATTTTCCAAATCGTTTAATTAAATTTGATTGAGCTTTATCTAGACTTATTTAGTATGTTATATAATTTGTATTAACAAGTAGGGATCTTGTTAACGTCCGTAGTTGTGTCAACATTTAATAGTCCCGCGGGAATTTGACCTACGGTCGGTAAGCCAAACTCTTGTGTTAAACGAAATACCAGTCTGTATTCAATGTAGCGTAGCAGACAACTTTCGTACCAATTTCAAAGATGCCCATTAGACTCTTTTCTTTTTGTAGTCAATAATTAACTGACTAGATATTTATAAAGTAATTTGCTCTGATATTCAACACTTTAGGTTGTTTTGTCAATAATCACTGTTGTGAAACTGACGTTGTGTTGTTGGATCGAGTGGTTGTCTCTTCCAGACTGACCTAGTTGACTTAAGAACATGTTTCATGTTTGGAAACATCCACATGATAGTACTGCACATTTGTTTAGTATGATTTTCAACACAACCCCTGATAGATTTTTGAGGCCATTTAAATTATTGTTTAAATTGTTATTATATTAAATAAAACATTCTTATTGTTACCAAATTGTTTCTGATGTCTTTCTTTTTTATATATTTTTATAGCTTACCCCAACTTTCCTTTTAGTCTTGTGTGGCCGAAGCTAAGAGGTAGTAGAGTGGGTGGTAACATAACAAATAAAATAAGTTTTTCTTAAATTAATTAAAACACGTTTATTTTATTTTATTTGAAATCGATTTAAATGAACTAGAAACAGTAAATTACGGTGGATTTAATAATCTTGAAAGCTTGGTCAAAGTATTCCTATACAAATGCTGTAATGTATTACAACACTAAGAGAATACAAAGGATTCTGGTGAAAGTATTTATCCTCCTACAACCACTAACAATCCCCTACATAAAGATATTTCCCTCCATATTCCCTCTAGCAAATTCGTCGCCATATAATAGGATGGTTTATTATTCCTTAGGGAGCCCCCCTCCCCCTCCTCCTGATAGTCCTAAGATTGCTACTACTACCCTGGGAACTCATATCATTCTTGTAACTTGGTATTACTGACCCAGCTCTACAATGCAGAAAGATGAAAGGGGGTTCTGCATATAGCTCTACTAAGTAAGATAAATATTGGAAATAAATATTTACAAACCTTTAAAATGAATATTTATTTTTATTTTTATTTTGAGTACTGATCAAAACACTTGAATCTTGGTCAGTTATTTCGCTAGTAATCTAGAAGTCCAGAGATCCGTTCTCGGTGGTACCATAGGTATTTTTTCTTAAGGGGAAATGTTTCCTATGCTAGACGATTAAATATCCACCACTGCCAGTAGAAGACCAGGAATGCCAATCCAACAAACCCTGGTAGCATACGCTAAAAAAACATATTAACACATACATGAAGTCTTGGGTTGTATCATTTTCATTTCAGTAGTATGAAATATAGGTCATTTTTTTTCAAATGAGATTTTCTGCTTTGTCGCGATGTAGAGAAATTTATTTATAAAGGGATTTTAACTGATTATAAATTGCATCGGTGGGCAGACGGGCTAAGTGTAATAACACGGTTTTACGGTGTCAATGAGGTATTAACGATTTCCAGCTTGGTACCAAGGGGATGTTCATACTTAATGTTTATAACTGTCCCTTAACGCTCATGAAGTTACACTCCATTTTCCCTGAAAGGTCTTACCTTGACGGATTACACTCTGAACTTATGGTATAAGCTACACACAGTGGAATAATTCAACGTAGGCATGCACCCTTAAGATATAAATGAAGTGTACATTTCCTTTAAAATATAACTTCCTACTTAAAACCTTTTTAGCATATTTAAAAGTTGTATGGCTTAATGGCGAGTAGGACGGGGTGGAAAAAACCGAACCGAACCGGATCCATTCGCCTGGATACAAACCTAGGGGTTCTGGCCTCGATTCCCGACTGATACAATAGTTATTTTTTTACAGAAAGGATAACTGTCTCAATGGTCACTAGGATATTGTTAATTAGGCTTAAGTTTGGTTTAAAATCACTCTTGGCTGCACAATTTGATAATCATTATCATCACATCATCTTATTACGGGTACGACGTGTAGACAACCTCCAAGGTGTACCCTAGGCAACGTTATATGTCAAAAGCGTGGCTAATAGTCCACACACACAGCGAACAAACTAGATAATATATCTCCCCCAGCCAAAGATAACATGCGCTTAAAACTAAAGCTACACTTATAAATGTTAGAATGATATTAATAATTAATACAATTTTGAAATATTAAAACTATATTTTAAAATTGAGTCAATAATTTACAGAATAAATACTTAATTGCATCTGTAAATATTTCAGTAGGAACATAATACAAGGAACTACACATATTACAAGTTCTTAATGCATCAATTATATATTTTACTAGGCCCTCCTTCTATGCTGGCGGCCGGGGTTCAATCCCCGGTCCCGGCAAAGATTTATCTGATTACCAAACCCTTCCTTCACCTCTGACAAGACATCTTGTGAATGTGGGGAATGCCAGGCCTCCACCGTGGTTCGGATTCCACGTTAAACTGTAGGTCCTTCATTTCATCTCACAATCACCCTACCATTACACATTAGCGTAAGTGCGTATAACCCGAACGGGTAGTAAGACGCGGTGCTAATAATAATAATAATAATAATACTAGACCCTTCCCCCTACCTCCACCCCTCCCCAACATTATTATTTTTAACACACATATTGAAGAATCATCATTGACTCTACCATAAAATATGAGTGACTATCGACATTTTTATGAGGAGTAAATTAAATTTTCCAAATAAAATATAGCCTCTGCTACTTGCTGATAATGTAGCTTTATATTGGTGAAAGAATTTTTAAAATAGGTCCAGCAGTTTTTGAGTTTATCCATTAAAAAAAATCTTTCCTCTTTATAATTTTAGTGTAGACTAACAGAAGTACTTTGGGTACCTTAAGTAACTACACAAACCATTGCATGGTTGCCCTTGGCAATGTTTTTTACTTCAAACAAACAGAAAAAAATCTTCCAAACGAAATTTTGGCTTTGAGGTGCACATGTTCGTACCCAATGACACTAATTTATAAATTTTATATATCTGCGTGCGATAGATATCGTGCCATGCTAATTACAAATAGAAACACAAACTATTGATTTTATTAATATATATTAATTGTTTACAATATTAACAAAGAAAAGCATGTCCTATTTTTCAAAAAATATTTTAATATACTTTAAAATGCATTTTATTTTAACAACAATAGTATATAATAAGTATATTCATGAGATATAATACATTTATTACATTGTTCCTAGGTCCAGTTTTATCATAACTAAACTGTAAAAAATATATAAAGTCAAACAGTGCTTTTTGTGCCTAAATTTATATTATGTTTGATCACTCAATTTTAGTAAATAATTGAATCAAATTGGAAAGAATACTCGTTAATCTAGTTCACACTATGTTCGCTTGGAAAAGGGGTCCAAACTATTAAATTAACTTTAATCTACGAGCTTATTCTAAAAAAACCCACACTTGGGGTTACGTGGGCTAAGATGTAAGAATCGAAATAAATTAGATTCCCGGTGACAGGAGATTGAAGTTCGAACTTCAGCTGGATGCAATGGGAGAGATATTTTACTTAAGATTTTTCAATGAGGTTTTTACATTTTTATTTCTGCTAATTAAGGTGAACTTCTTCTTATAAACTTCCTTAACTCTACCCCATAGTTAAATAACTACCAAGAAGCTTTGTAATGATTACTATATGCATTTACAAACAATAATATGACTATATTTTATTCGTGTAAATTCTATTTAAATATTTTTATGTAGTAATAGCTTAGTTAACAATAATCTAACATTTAAATATAATTTGTGTTTCATAGCGGATATTCATCGAGCAAACTTTGTTCCTTAATCTAATTGAGCCGACTATTTGATATTTAATTTCTTTCATTATATTGGTGCGTGAAATTTTATGTCTTGGTCTGATAATTTTTGGGAGTCTAGTTTGAAATCACCCGAATTCCCAAACTTTGTCAAGAGGTGATGAGGATAAACAATTTTAGGTATTTGCATTGAATGTGTACTAAATAATTCTATATTTTATTTACTACATTTTGCTAGTTTTAATTTTTGTCATTTTGTTGTCATATTTTTAGAAAGTATTTGTTAAATTATGAAATACTACTTTTATTTTTAATATATCTTAAAAGATGTTAGCATTTGTGAGATGTGATTTTATTCAAAATAATTCAAGAAAAATAAAATTTAAATTAATAAACTAGCTTCACTTGGGCTACTTTTGCTCATCTTTGGAGGTTTGGTAATAATTTACGGAAGACAAGGTGACAACTCTAAGATAATGTTGGCGAGGAAACAATGGTACACTAAGCGATGATAACACAGCTAATAATAAGCATATCGCTCTACCTCTGGGGAACTTCCACTAATGTGCCCATAATATCATTGTCACTGTAACCTTAATACACAGAGATATTTCTGCACCAACGGGAAATATACCCTTTTAATGTACTTAACAGTAATTTAACCAAGCTAGGTGCCACGGATTGATAATACTTAAACAATGAGTGTGTTGATATGAAAGTAACCGTTGAAATAATGAGAGCTAGATTTGAGAAATAACTTCTAAACTCAAAACCTAAATGAAAGCTCAATATGTACCATTGGTGACCTGGCGGTCTAGAGGTAAGGTGTCGGACTTCTGTGCTGACGGCTGGGGTTCAATCCTCGGTCCCGGCACAGATTTTTCTGATTACCAAACCCTTCCTTCACCTCTGACAAGACATCTTGTGAATGTGGGGAATGCCAGGCCTCCACCGTGGTTCGGATTCCACGTTAAACTGTAGGTCCTTCATTTCATCTCACAATCACCCTACTATTACACATTAGCGTAATTGCGTATAACCCGAATGGGTAGTAAGACGCGGTGCTAATAATAATAATATGTACCATTATTTTAAAACAACAAATTTTACATACCAGTTTAGTAATGTTTGTTTTACAAAATCCATATAAAATAAATGTTAACGGAACTCCGCACGGACTTACTCGCTCTATAGTATAAAAATGGAGTTATTTATTCAAAACTGGTAATATCTGTGAAACCAAATAATATACATTAGCAAACCCAAACATAAATTTCACTATATTATTATTATTATTATTATTATTATTATTATTATTATTATTAGCACCGCGTCTTACTACCCGTTCGGGTTATACGCACTTACGCTAATGTGTAATGCTAGGGTGATTGTGAGAAGAAATGGAGGACCTACAGTTTAACGTGGAATCCGAACCACAGTGGAGGCCTGGCATTCCCCACATTCACAAGATGTCTTGCCAGAGGTGAAGGAAGGGTTTGGTAATCAGATAAATCTTTGCCGCGACCGAGGATTGAACCCCGGCCGCCAGCACAGAAGTCTGACACCTTACCCCTAGGCTGAATTTCACTATACTTGTGTAAAACCTTTTTTTGAGTCCCGGTTTTAAATTTTATAATTTTATTTTTAAAGAGTTAATGTCCTCATTTTTATGTTTGGACCGATAAAACAAGATCGATATTGGGTCCACAAGGGTCAACAATTCAAATTAAAATTTTGACTTCCGGTTACAATTCTCGACATTTTATTAGGTGTTGCACATCTTCATGTCATCGCATTAATAATAAATTCCTCAAATATCAATTTTGACAGGTAAAAAATGTAAATATTGACTATTGAGTCTAAAATGGAAGAGATAGATCATTGTTGTACAAAAATTTATCCTAAGAGGCTTAAGGAAAAATAAAAAAAAAACTTTTTTTTTCTATGGCATTGGAGAATTAATGCGTTAAAACTTAATTACTATCTCTTATAGGACAACATATGTGAGTTTATATATGCATACACATTTATATACATACGTTGATTGCTTAGTATTGGTTCATCTTTTAGCTTTGAACAAAAATACATCAGCATTCTGTTTTTCTGCTAAACATTTTTTTATGTTGTCTTCTTCCAGTACAAACCCATTACAAATTTTTAACAACGATGACAAATAACAAAAGGTGTTGGTTGAGGTTCACCGCTGTTTCCGTGTTTACCTTAGCTTGGCTTTCTTCTGCATGAGCGCTTACACTGATGATAAGATTCATTTCACGGAGAAAACTAGAGGGACCATGGTAGGAAAAAAAATTGCCTCATTAAAACAAGAAATTCTAGTGGTATGATCCACTTTTTCATTTTTGATATCTCTCACATTTTCTCTGCATATTGTTTTCTATACCTTTGTCATGCATTCGTTACCGGCTTTTGATTGTTTAATATTATCACGTTAGTATTGTCGGTAGCGAACAGTTTAAATTGATCTAAGCTAATAATAATATTTAGCACCGCGTCTTACTACCCGTTCGGGTTATACGCTTTAAGTACTAATTACTCTAATAGATTAGGAATTGGGAAGGTTGAATTAGAGGAAATAAATCCGTCTTTGCGTGGAGGGAGAGTGGAAAACCATTTAGGAAAAACCACCTCCAGTTCACCCAACCTAGATTCGAACCTCGATCTCCCCGTCCTCAGCATTCGAGCTCAACACGACAAGCGTGTTAGCCAACTACGCCACCGAGGCTGGTAATTGATCTAAAGGTTAAAGTATTTTTAGGTGGGTTATTTAACATAAACTATATATGAATGTTCATACCAGGACCTGATTTATAGCCTAGCTTAGTTATGTAAACACCAACACAACCCTTCTAAAGGTCGTTAATTAATCACGCTGAAAGAAGTATCGCCAAATTCATCAATAATAATGGACCCTGAAGAGAGGAAAACTAACAATTCTTAGCTCATAACTGGCTACCAGCTGATATTAAGCTGTTGGATTATGTAATATTAAAATCAACAATTAAAATCTTAATTTATTTTACAAAACACTATGCAATGAAGTTAATTAAAAACAAATAAAATCCCAATTATAAGTTTAGATTATCTAAAATTAAAACAAGTAATTTCATCGAATTTTATCTGATTTAATATTAAAATTAAAACTAAATAAAAAGAGAGATCCTTACTACGTGCAACTAAATGTTGCATTATACTTAATTTAACAATCTTTACGTTAGAAATAGTTAAACAAATTTAATTTAGTTTATCTATAAATAAAGCAGTGTAACCCTGCTATAGTAATTTATAGATAATCATTATATTGATAAATATACAAAGCAAGTATTTAATGTTCTATTACCTATTGAAAATAAATATTATATTAGATATTATAATAACAACAGAAAAATACTAATTTGTAATACATCTATTAATGTTAAGTTTAACAATTGGCTAAATTTATTTCAAACCTTATTTCACGTAGTTGAACACATTCTTTATTAAATGGTTAGTGATAGTATCATTTATGTAGGTTTAGTAACCATATAGTTAACTATAGGTAGTGGAATGTTAAATTTTGTAAGGGATGTTATCCCTGAGTAAGAGACAAGAAGATTAATTAGAAGTAGGATACACATTGTTTTGGCATTGTATTCCCTAAAGAAAGAAAAGGATCTACTATTTTTCGGGGGCATTATTTAAGTGGATATAGCACATCCAATTGATCCAGTGTCCATATCACATCCAAATGGGTCAATGGCCATGGCACATCCGATTGTTTCAGTGGCCATGACAAATCCAATTATTTCAGGGTTCATGGCACATTCGATTTGTTCCAGTGGCCGTGGCACATCCAATTATTTCAGGGTTCATGGCACATTCGATTGTTCCAGTGGCCGTGGCACATCCAATTATTTAAGTGGTCATAGCACATCCAAATGTTTCAGTAGACACGGCACATCTATTGTTCTAATAACTTAGAGTTATACAAAACGTGTCCGATTAAGAGGATATATCTGATATAATTTCATGGAGCATTATATATACAATATATTACTTTAATATCCAATCCAATAACTAACTTAAAAATTAATAAGAAATAACATTTAACTATTGACTCTGTTTTATTTAATAGCATTCAACGATAGTTAGTGGAAATAATATACAATTCCATTATTTACTTTGAATGTATATTTGAGTATTGGATGTCTTTGAGTATTATATATATACTTGCTTTTCTCGTTGAGGGCTACGCCCCCAAACCCCCATTGGGTTTTCTTTGAAAGTGGGTGTAAACTAATGTAATTCCAGAGACGTTAAAAATTAATTTCTTTAGCTTTTTGGAATTTTCCCATCGGTTGCAGGCTAAAATATTAAATTTGCCAGATTTCAAGTTACTAACTCATCTGTAAGTGGATAATCATTAATGTCAGGGAGTGAGTCAGCCATGTGGCTTTATAATAGTATAATAATAGCGAGAGAGAAAGTAAGAGGTATTTTAATTGGTAAAGAACTAGAAATTAATCATACTTTTTTTTAAATAGCCTTTATTTATCTCGTCGTAAGTATCACGGAACTTATTGGACTTGGGGTATCATTCAAATTCTATAAAAATCAGAGTCACAATAAATATGTATATCACTATAGTCTCTATGTCTGCGTTATGCGATATCTTACCCGTATTTCTATATCTTAAAAGTGCTGATGCATTATTATATATAAGTGGTTATAATTATACACCGTTTTTCAAATTTCAAAGCGTGCAAATTTGTTACTCCTTTTTTTTTTGTTGATCGGAGCAAGTATCATAGCTGGCAAAGAAAAGGATCTGGAATGTGTTCGGCTATCGCCATTGAAGCGTGACCAAACTACAAGATACTTCACGGAAACAGGCCAAAAAAGTCACGCCACCACCAATTCAAACTTTTTATTCATTCTTACCAAGTTCAATCTGACTCAAGGTGATTGACATTATTTACCAGTAATTTTTCATTCAGTGTTCTTTATTTGTGTTGCTTTTGTTTAGAAGAAAGGATTATCGGAAGGTCACTTTCTGAAAACTGGTGCAGCTTGGTTTACAATTTGCAAACTAGATCATCCTAGTAAACAACACCTGATTTTAAACTAGCCCTTTCCAATCAAACCATAAATTTTGTAAATATTTATAGCACCGGTTAGAGACCAAACTAGTCAAGGGCATTGTTAGTAGATTTTTGTTTTGTCAGTACAAAAGGTAAATAAAACGACACAAAAAATTGCGAACAAAGGGGTGACACATTGTTAGAAAATTGAGAAATACTTAATTTTTATGTTATTTTACAAATCGTGAATTTTAGTTTTTATTCGATTTTTAAAGTGATTAATTGTCATATATGTTAAAAAGTTAAAGTCAATTTTCAAAATTCTACTTGGTTAAATGAAAATATATAATTTATAAATGGTTTGGAACACCGCACGGACTTTCTCACTCCAGTGTTTAAAAATTGATATATTTACTCAAAACTCGTAATATATGTGAAATGAGATCATAAAAATTAGCAAACCCCATCATTCTTACGTTAAACATTTTATACCCCTGGATTTAAATTTTATGATTTTCTTTTTAAAGAACTAAAATCCTCAATAGTATATTGGAAAAAAAAACTATGTTGGCACCACATGTTTTAATACTCCGTATTAAAATTTTGCATTCTGGTTAAGATTTTCGATATTTTATTACGAGTTGTGCATCTTATGGTTATCGAATTTTTATTAAATTACTCATTTATCAATTTAGACAAATACAAAATGTAAATATTGACTAGGTGATATTCTTGCAGAACACTGTTCAAAGTCTATGGATTGAGATCCAAATTCAGCCCAAAATATATGACCAATATGAATGTTTAAGAGAATTTCTTTAGTAACTTATATTAATTGAAATTTATAAATTTTTCATGTATCTCATTTTCAGCAGTATTATAACTCAAATTAAAAATATATGTATTGGTTTATGATTTTGATAGGTTTATAATGAAAAATGAAAGCTAAGATAGTTTTGCGCATGCATAACATTTTCAAAAGGACAGAATAATGGGTATACTTATTTATAAATAAATAAATTATTAACTGCCTCAGTCGCCGACTGGTCTAAGTGTGTCACTCTCATGTTAGAGTGGCCTGCTAAAGAAGAGAAGATCGGGGTTTGAATTCCAGTCTTGTCTACTGAGGGTGGTTTTCTCTAAAATACTTTCCCACTTTTCTTCCACTCAAATGCGGGTAGATTAACTCAAGGACTCTTCCTTCCTCATCCTTACAAGATTGAATAATATGCGTATGGCCTAGACAGGTGTTGAAACGTGGTCATAAAAACAAATATAATTCCGTAAATATGACTTCGTTACGAGTGAGTACGGTAAATATTCACATTTGGAAATTTGGCAACACTGACAATGACTATCAAATATCTTCTTAAGCCTCAAAAGACTTATACAGGCAACACATGAAAATGTTGACTTTCTCGCTACCTAACAGGTAAAAAATTACTGTGTTCGTCAATAAAATATAACTCAGAATTTTGATTAATGTCGACGTTTCATGATCCCCCGAATCCAAAAAAAGTAGTCTGTCTGTCTCTCTGTACCTCGGAGTATTATTATTTAGCACCGCGTCTTACTACCCGTTCGGGTTATACGCTTTAAGCACTAATTACGTTAATGGATTAGGAATTGGGAAGGTTGAATTAGAGAAAGTGAACCCGCATTTGCGTGGAGGGAGAGTGGAAAACTATTTAGGAAAAACCACCCCCAGTTCACCCGACCGAGATTCTAACCTCGATCTCCCCGTCCTCAGAAGTCGAGCTCAACACGACAAGCGCGTTAACCAACTACGCCACCGAGGCGGGTACCCCGGAGTAGAGCTTAAACAATTTTACCAATCGGGCTAAAGCTTGGTATCTAGGGTTTTCATAGGTTTGCTCCTAGGGGTTTTTGGAATTGGATATCTAACCCTAAAATTAATGGTAGTTTACTGAAAGGCAAAAAGAGAAAAAAATCGATTCTATCAAAATCAGCTCTAACGATTTTGATTAAATTTAATTTCTAATCATTAATAAATATTACAAATAAAATTGATACTCTCAATTTTTCTTCAAATTGACTTTAAGTGTTACAATCTGACGCGTAAGTTTCCAATATTTATTGTATCTCCATAACTATTTGAGATATGAAATTACTTATCATTGCAAATATGTAAGTCTATTTATAACAAGAATCTTTAATTTGGAATGTATTTTTATAAAGTAACATTTTTCAAGCTATACGAGAATATTTTTTTTAACTTTTCAAAAATTGGAAGGTAAATTATTGCAACCGTAACCATAAATGGTACTGAAATATGCGAGGGCTTTCTTGCTATATTGTTTAAAAATGGAGATATTTATTCTAGGTTCGTAATATAATATACGCTAGCAAACCCGATAAAAAAAATCGCTATGGATATGAAAAACATTTTTTGATTAATGTTTTTTTTATTATTATTATTATTAGCACCGCGTCTTACTACACGTTCGGGTTATACGTCCTTACGCTAATGTGCAATGGTAGGGTGATTGTGAGATGAAATGGAGGACCTACAGTTTAACGTGGAATCCGAACCACGGTGGAGGTCTGGCATTCCCCACATTCACAAGATGTCTTGTCAGAGGTGAAGGAAGGGTTTGGTAATCAGATAAATCTGTGCCGGGACCGAGGATTGAACCCCGGTCGCCAGCACAGAAGTCTGACACCTTACCCCTAGACCGCCAGGTCACCAAAAATCATGTAATCATTGTGTGAAGTTTCAGTTTGTATCTTGTCAGGAAGTCTGAGAAAAATTTGGACAGACGAACACACACATGATGGCTTCAATTATATAGATGGTCTCCTCTAGACAAGCTAGATTGGAAAATATTTTATATTAACAAATTATTTTATTTTAAATAGTCTACAATGGGATTCAAGCACTAATTCAACCTGGATTATATAACTGAATAAAGATAAGTTTTATATTGAAAATATGTGAGTTATTTATATTAATTAAAATCGATTTCATATAAAATTGTTTAATACACGAAGCTATCCTGAAACTTTTTCATCTTGCCCATATGTTCTTAAAATATTTGTTTATTCTAGAGCACAAGAACTCAAAAGTGCTTCGCCACACTTTCAAAATTATGCCAGCTATCCCTATCATGAGCTAGTTCTATCCAATCCACATAACTACACCCTACGCCTATTTTGAGCTAGTTCTATCCAATTCACATAACTACACCCTATCCCTATTTTGAGCTAGTTCTATCCAATCCACATAACTACACTCTATCCCTATTTTGAGCTAGTTCTATTCAAGCCACATAACTACACCCTATATCTAGCTCTGCTAGTTCTTTCTATACAGTCAATCTCATTACAGCCTTATTTTTAAGGTCCTGTCTAATATTATTTAATGAATATATTTTTAAACTCCCTTTAAAATTATTTAAAACTTAATATTAATGCTTAACTATTATTTAAGCCCGGATATATTACCTGTAAAGCAATGGTCACATTAACAATGCTGATCCTATCTCTTTCCTGGTTTGATTCCATTGTCCCGGTTATAAATTTTCAATTAAATTACTATGCTTCCACTATTATTTATTTGTCCTGGTGATAACTTCCAAATATCAAGCAATGATACGTAATGTAAGACCTAATGTAAAAGTTTATACAGAAGTTATCCTGGTTAAATAATTCGTTTCATGTATTAAAAAAAAACATAGTTTAGGTTTAGTTTTTAGATGTATATATTTAAAGAATATATTGAATATTTATAACAAATAACGCGTACAGTTATTTTTTGACACAATCCCAAATATTCATGATATTTAATTAAACTTTAAAAAAAAGGCCGCAAATAATTAATCCAAGCTCTCTCTAAAAAAAAAAGCAAATTCTAACAAGACCTATATGATAAACTTAAGTAACGTTTTACAGGGAAAAAACTGAACAAGAAAGAAAGAAATAAATTAAAAGAGAATGCTGAACACTGGAAGACATTAAGAAGACATTAGTGTGGAACAGATTGAGGGGACTAATCCCAGGATTACCAACTTACATGCCTTTTGTACACCCCCCTCCCCCCCGCCCCATTTTCAGCCTCCTGCCTGAACTTACGGCGTTCTTTCCTGATACTCAGGATCCGGACGATACACGTATTTTTTTGATCGTATTTATATTTATATAATCATAACTTATTACCCATCAGGGCTACCATACACATTTTATTCACGCTAACAGGGTGGATATGAGAAATGAGCCTAAACTTTAATCCATACACCCACTAATGAAGGCTCGTGATATTTTAATTAAATAAGAGTTGTATATATTAGTAGCTGTAGTGATTTGATAGCAACTTATTATTATTATTATTAGCACCGCGTCTTACTACCCGTTCGGGTTATACGCACTTACGCTAATGTGTAATGGTAGGGTGATTGTGAGATGAAATGAAGGACCTACAGTTTAACGTGGAATCCGTACCACGGTGGAGGCCTGGCATTCCCCACATTCACAAGATGTCTTGTCAGAGGTGAAGGAAGGGTTTGGTAATCAGATAAATCTTTGCCGGGACCGAGGATTGAACCCCGGCCGCCAGCACAGAAGTCTGACACGATAGCAACTTAACTACTTTCCAAGAAAGGGTCTGAGCTAGTTATATCTCCCAATACAGTTAGTCAAATTTATTTAAGTCGAACTAAAATAGAGCATTATAAAAACACTCTCTTAACATACTTTGGTTAATATTTCTAATACCATTCTCGACACTGCAGTCTAATAAAATAAAATTGTAAAATCTATATTTAACTTTGAATGTATTCAACAACAAGTTACACGCATCTGTGAGTAGGTGGACTATACATACAGGTTATATATACTGATTTTTCGTCCATAAGTAGGTCAAGGCTCAACTCCTGGTCGAGTATAGGCCTACTGAGGAGAGTATTTATTAAATGATTTCCACTGTTTCTCCCCCACAAATGTCAGCACAGTTTTTATGGGTTTTACGTTTTTCATCCAAACTATAACTGCACATTTAAAATTCGTAGATTCCGGATGATAGTAAATTGCAATGAAAAACTAATAAATAAAAAAATATGGTATTTTGTCATGTACTTTGTACTCTTGTATACATAATGCTAGATATATCATCAAATGATTTGCAAACACACCATTCTAAAATATGATTATTTTGTATTCTTATAGCTTATACAATCACAAAAAAATGAAGGATCCACAAAAATTCGAATGCACAGACAAATATTAAAGTAATATTTTATGTATTATAGATTTGCTATTTAATAAACTAAAATGAAGTCAATTGAAAGAAGCACACTATAGCAAGAGCCTTATCACAACAACAACAACAACAACAACAACAAAATGGGCTGTTAGTTTAGTACCAATAAATAAAACTAAATATAAACCAATTTACCAGGAACAGCATCAAATAACTGAGAACATACTTAAATTTAAGACACAAATGCAAGCAAGCTAACAGTGGATATCCTATTGTAATGATATTGATTTGGATTAATCTAAATTATATAGAAAGTCATGGATGAAGGTAAATTTTATTTAAAGTAATATATGTAGAGTATCTTTTTAAGATTCATCCATGAAGAAACATGAGCTTCTCAGAAACAATGTGAAAGGGATTTCACCCCTAAAATATATTTTTTATACCATCTTTCCTGGTAAAAGAACAACTGCGTTGTTTCTTGTTCAAGGGAACAACTTCATAGTATTTGGCAGAAGATGCCATTTCTCTATACCATAAAGAAGCTAGCCTTCACAAAACCTGTCGCCAGGACTCTTTCTATAAGTTGGATTTTACACTCTTGAAAAGGGGAGAGAAAGGCAAGGGGTATGTCATATATAAACCATTGTGCGTATGTTTAAGGCATCTCCGGGACCAAACATCTACACCTAGATCACGCTCACGCATGAGTCAATCTAACACAGTATAATATAAGTCACATCAATATCACAAGTGTGCAGTGAATTAAAACATTTAATTGAAATATGTACAAGTAATTTACAGGTGTAATTTAAATAAACCGTGCGTGAAATAACAGCCATAAACATTTCTCTTTCTTTAATTATATAAATATACCGATTTAATTAGTGCTCGAACACAGAGCTATAAACAGCTGATTAAACGGTATCTTTTCCGTACAGTGATAATAGGCGCTCGATCACGGAGCTTTATACAACCTATAAATTATCACAGCATTATATCAGGGATTTAGTCCGCAGTGTTTCAATCGACGCCCAAATAGCGGCGTGATTGATCACATAGTACTACAATTGACGCCCAAAGCGAGGCACTATTAATCGATAGTATTACACTATGTGGAGGATATGTTGCAATTAACATCAAGATAAATATTTTATATTTACCATCGTAAAAATATGAAGTAAATTGACAGAAGTACTCTCTATTAAGTGCCCTAACTTACAACCAATATTGTCTTGTTGGTTTGTACCAAGAAATCAAACTAAATAAACCTTATTAATACGTAATATCATAAAATCACTGTAACCGTAATCTGTGTTTTTGAAACTCTAGCTGGAACACACATTCTTTATGTTTGTTAAATTCCAAACACTCGTTGCCAAGAGAAGTAGAAATATACATTTAAAGTAAATACTTACGTCAAAGTCAAAATAACTATGCAGCTCTTGCAGCCAGAAATCAATGAACAGGGACCTACAGCTAATGAATAAATTCAATTTTAATTTTTCAAATTTAAACATTTTTTTCTGCCATTTCTCAAGAGTAATAAATAAAATTTTCAATATATGCATAGTCATCCCATACTTTGATTCTTTTAACTTAGTTCTAAGTGTAATTGATTCAAATGTATATTTTAAAATGAACCTAATTTTTAGATGTTTGTTACAATTTAAACATATTCATAATTAAAATGTATCATAACTTGTAATTATCATTACCAAATTGTTTTCAAATATAATTTTAATATTTTGCATTTATATTATATTTATATTACGTATTTATGTTTCTTTCGCGTCAATTTAGCCCAACTTGTTCAACTTAATTAATATGAAATTGAATTTTATGTTTATTAATATAAATATATTTTAATTGTAAAAGACTTAAGAAGAAATGTATTCACACTAGCTGTCAGTTTTTTTGACACTGCTTCGCTTGCTGATAAGATAGCTTTATTGTATTCAGCTTACAATTTATTCTGAAAGATAGGTGGTACAATCTATTTAGTATAGTCTTCTCCTGATCAGTACTTTTTGAGTTTATTGGCCACAAACAAACATAAAAACTAAGGCAAATGCAGATTTTGAATTTTATTATATATATGAAGATCTCTTCTCAGATTCCCATTTCGAAAAGAGAATTAAATTCATTTTTTAAATATTTAAAACTGTCAAAAACTAATCGTCTGTAAACAGCAATCTTACAATCAACTTGTCTCTGAAAAATAAGTACATAAGATTATGTATCATATTAAACACATCCCGAGCATCGATTTTGAACAAAATCTTTAGAGCTAATTTTGAACATTTCCAAAAATAAATTAATCACCTTTATCATAGGTATGAAATCAAAATCAAGATTCTGCCTTGAGGTATGACCACAAAACATTTAGATATCAAGTTTGTTCAGAAGTCATAAAACTGTATTGATTTTAACACCAGAACAGCCGCTAAGAGGGACACATAGATAAACATGGATAAAGACATTAAGTACATTTTTGGTTTAGAGGAGAACATAAAACGTAATAATCTTGAGGCAGAAAGTTTTAACATATGATATAATTTCTAGATATAAGAAAATAAAAGATTATTACAATATATACTTTTAGAAATATAATATCCTACTTTATTTTCTGTGTGTTTTTTATAATCATATTATATATATTAGCTATTTAATCAAACTAATCATAGTATTTGTTTGAAGAGAAGTTTTGAATAAAACTATGAACTAGAACCAGATTTCTCCTGGCAGAAGTTTCTCAACATTTCATTTCAGAATCCAATTGTGCCAACGTTAAGATTGCTCATCCTTTTAAATCACACAGTTCTCTACATTAATATAATGTGACCTGTTTTTCATAATACTAAATAGCGTCCAAGAATACCACAATTTTAACTGGAGAAATGTATTCGTTATTTTATTTAATAACGTATCATTAAAGGGATGATAGGTTCCCACTTGAACCTTCCTTTTCCCCTAAAGATGAGTTGGGGAGAGAGAGAGAAGGAGAGAGGATTCTGTATCAAACCAACCCAACCCAAAACACACTGACCTCTATTGCGCTCCTCTTGTATAGTCTGCTCTGCTGATTCTTAAGCAATGGGGATTGGATGTCAAGGAGCAATTATCACCGATGTAAGCCGACTACAAATATTTCTGTGATAACACACGTTTTATTGTTTTAACTTTACTGTAGGTAAGATTTTTTTTTTTATTTCCTCGTCTCACCACCCATATGTACTAATTATTATTATTATTAGCACCACGTCTTTACTACCCGTTCGGGTTATACGCACTTACGCTAATGTGTAATGGTAGGGTGATTGTGGGATGAAATGGAGGACCTACAGTTTAACGTCGAATCCGAACCACGGTGGAGGCCTGGCATTACCCACATTCACAAGATGTCTTGTCAGAGGAGAAGGAAGGGTTTGGTTATTCAGATAAATCTGTGCCGGGACCTGGGATTGAACCCCGGCCGCCAGCACAGAAGTCTGACACCTTACCCCTAGACCGTCAGGTCACCCATATGTACTAATTAAACTAATGAGTTAGATATAAGGGAGGTTGAGTACAGATGAGATGTACCCTCATTAGCGTCAAAGGAGAGTGGAAAACAATTTTAAAAATGCCATCCTAAGTCCACCTGACCAGCATTCGAGCCTCAGGTACAGGTGGTATGATCAACAATCAATTTTGGCCTCACTTTCTCACTTAGCTTTAATATGAGATGCTTAGTATATACGAGTGAACTACCTTTATATATAACATTTTATAAGATGTGAAAAACATAATATAGCTAAAGGTATGTCATGGATCCCTTGGAAGATCTCGTTAACTCTCTGAACGAACCCCAACGTGGACCCCACTTTGAGAGGCTTTGCTCTAGACCATTCGGACACCAAGTAAATTTCAATTATTATTACTACAACATTAATCAATGTGACATATTTAAAGTTGAAATAAACAACACTTTATTGATTCAGCCTCACAAAAATTAGTATGTTTCTACAGTTATAATTAATTAGCCCTACCAATAAACCTAATGTTTTGAATTACATATTACCTGGAATACACAATATTACTTTGTGTTGTTCCAATTACTAAACAATGTTTTTAAATATCTATTGTTATTGTAAATACCAAGGACAAATCCAAGAAATGTTGTCGAGTGGGGTGATTGATTTTCATTAGTCTTCTCCAAGTATAAATTTAATTTTTTTTAACTAAACTAGATTTAAATTATAAAAAATATTAATAAAAACAATATTGATAGGTTGTAAAAATTATTTTAAATAATAATTATAAGAATAGAATGAGTACTTTTTGGATAAAACACAACATTGATTAATAAATTTATAATTTTTACACTAAATACCATAAAACCAAAAGTCACTGCCACAATAAAAGTAGTTAATATGCATTGCACTATAAATGGGCCTAAGACGTTTTAGTAGGTATTGATATAATAAATATGTAGGCCTATTTTAATACAAATAATTAATTAGCCTACTTTCTTAGTGATAGTATTACTCTTGGGTTTTAGTTTTAGGCCACTTGATTTTCTGCATGTTAGAGTTAAATAGAAAGAGTTATTGACATGGTCATGTAAGAGAGAGGGCAATTGGTTTCAATATGATTGAATATTTACTATGTGGATTGGGAGGAGGGTCCTATTGCTCCAATCAACCTCCCCTGGGAACGTCACTGGTAAATATTAGGGCCTACATAAATATAATTAATATACAGATCGTATCAAGAATAATATTTAGCATTGTAAATTTATTTATATTTAGCACCGCGTCTTACTACCCGTTCGGGTTATACGCTTTAAGTACTAATTACTCTAATGGATTAGGAATTGTTAAGGTTGAATTAGAGGATGTGAACCCGCATTTGCGTGGAGGGAGAGTGGAAAACCAATGAGGAAAAACCACCCTCAGTTCACCCGACCGAGATTCGAACCTCGATCTCCCCGTCCTCGGCAGTCGAGCTCAACACGACAAGCGCATTAGCCAACTACACCACAGAGGCGGGTAGGATTGTAAATTATTTAGTTGAATTTTTATGGTCACAATAACCAAAATTCATATTACAATGTAAATTTTCTATAATAATTGAAATATTTTCTGACGTAGCCATTATATGTCAAAAGGGGGCATTAGTAAATCATACATCGATGGACACGTGGTTTAAGGTGTCACTCTTGCCTGGTTTGATTTACCACTTAAAGGGAGGCCTTTTTCAAATAAGAGCTTGGTGTTGTGAGAGAATTGAACATTATATTTAATTTAGGATAGACCACTTTGGTGACCGCATAGTCTAAGGCGTTATTCTGTCAATAAACTAGACTACAAATGACAGGGAGTTTGGGTCTCTTTCCTGGTCAGGTTTAATGTGGATAGTTTTTCCTAAAGGCTTTCCTCACTCCCTCCACGCAAATTCGGGTACACTTCCGGTAAAATTTAACCTAGCTCATACTTAACACATTAAATTAACTAGTACATGGGCGTATAGACCGCGGGGATAGTAAGAGACTACTATACAAATAAATGTGGATATAGTTTTTCTAAATTCTATCTACTTCATCCATACTCAATTAGTGTAGAGCCTAATTATGAATATCTATAAATTTTACACACCCTCCTCGGTGGCGTAGTTGGCTAACGCGCTTGTCGTGTTGAGCTGGACTGCTGAGGACGGGGAGATCGAGGTTCGAATCTCGGTCGGGTGAACTGGGGGAGGTTTTTCCTAAATGGTTTTCCACCCTCCCTCCACGAAAATGCGGGTTAACTTCCTCTAATTCAACCTTCCTTATTCCTAATCCATTAGAGTAATTAGTACTTAAAGCGTATAACCCAAATGGGTAGTAAGACGCAGTGCTAAATATTATTATTATTATTATTATTATTATTATTATTATTATTATTATTATTATTACAAGTTGTATAGTGTAAACCGGGATATATAGGATAGTAGAGCATGGTGCAAAAAAATAGTAATATAATTTGTTTATAAGTTTTGTGACTCTTACCACTAATTCAGTTTACGCATCTAATACAGTATTGAAAGAATGAGGAGGAAGCCAGAATCCAAAAGAAATGAGCCTGCACATACGTGAAAGGAGACGGGGAGTTAATTTTTTTTTTTTTAAATACCAATAATACACCCAACTGGAACTCGAACCTTGCTGTCCTCCGACACCAGCTAACTATACTTGATTCTAGCTGGGTTTTATTTCACTTGCTAAATAATGAATCTTCAACCGGAAGTTTGGTTCTAATGTGCTTCCCATCCATACGGAGCTAGCATGCACAAATCTCTTCAGCCGAGTAGTGCTTCCCGCACCATCTGGGAGTAGGTACAATACATGTCCCAGGTAAGTCCTGAAAGTGCGGTAGTTTACCGTTGTTTCCTGTACAGGTTTTCTACAACCGATCGCTAATTGGCCTACTAGTTTTGTCGGATATCTAACTTCACATATCTCAGTAGAAATCCGTCAAACTCAGTCGACATTAAGTACACTGAGGCCTATTTCCCAACTGGTGCAGGCTACTAAATTTTTTTACATTGGGGAAGACCTGATTCGGTGACCACATAGCCTAAGGAATCTGTCTCGCAATAGACTTGACTGCCCATGACGTAGAGATCTAGGTTCGAGTTAAGGTGTAGTCGATGACCTGGCGGTCTAAGGGTAAGGTGTCAGACTTCTGTGCTGGCGGCCGGGGTTCATTCCTCGGTCCCGGCAAAGATTTATCTGATTACCAAACCCTTCCTTCACCTCTGACAAGTCATCTCACAATCACCCTACCATTACACATTATCGTAAGTGCGTATAACCCGAACGGGTAGTAATACGCGGTGCTAATAATAATAATGTTCTGGTGTACTGAGGTTTTTTCCCCAAATGATTTTCTAATCAACCTTCACACAAATGCAGGTACTGTACACTTTCTCTAAACTAAACCATTCTCATTCCTAACATAATTACTACATATTATACGTATTACCTGACCTGGTAGTAAGACGCTGTGCTAAAGTGGGAAGGAATAGAACCCAAGTAAAAGTTATTATTTTTACATCTGTTAAAGCACAAAATTATTTAATCGCTCGAATAAATAAAACAGTACGTCTTTAAAAAGTTTTGTTTATTATTCTAAATGTATTGATTTGAAAATCTATTTTATATTTTTTATGAGCTTAGATATATTAAAACAAACACTTTTTTAAATCAGGATAAAATTACTCCTTAAATTTCAGGCTGATCGCCTTCGTGAAATATAAAGATAAACTTTTGTAATAAATAAGTTAGAAAATTCAACTACGCGTAAAGATTTTAAAAAAATATTTAATTTATTTCGATGAATTTTGTTTTCATAAAATATTCAAAAATATTTACCTTAACTTGCCTAATGTTAGGGTTAGAAACATTGTTGTAAAGTATTTTTACTAATTGCATTACTTATTGTACACATCAACGATTTTGAATGATACGATACCAAACCTAACTTAGACTAGAACATCAAGTCTAGTTCTAAAAACCCTATTTAAATTTTAAACATTAGCAAGTTCAGTAAATAGCGATAGTAAGACCCGGGCCAAAATTGATAACTCGTGGCCAAATTTCAAATTGAAGCAAACATAACGAGCTACAATTAAGATAAAAAAAGGAAACTATAAGTATTGTAATAAGTGGCACTATAAAGTATAAAAAAATCATTTATAGTCATTACTGATGTAAAAGCTTCAAAATGTATACTTGGCTTCGAGATAAATATCGGCTTTGACAATTATGGATATTCGCCAATATTGGTCTGTTTTGTCCCTTCTGAGCTGTCACGTACAGTACAATTAAAATTCAAATTGATAAACCTTAAATAATTGAATTTGTAATTTGTGATAGTAACTTGATTTGTCAAAATAAAACAAAAATTAGGAAAATTGTGCAGGAAAATATTTTACAAATAATTTATTGCATAAAGTTGTATAAATAACTTAAATATAATAATCGTATATTTTCAATCATAAAATTACCAAAACAAATTTGATAACTTCGATTCGGATTCGAGAATATTTCATATATTCGATTCGAGTTCACTTGGGATTGAAAAGGTAGACTTAACACACCCAGCCAATATATAAGAAGTAATATCACGAATGCTGAGCGAGCTGTTTCGAACTAATAGGTATGAACAAAAAACAGAATGAAGGTATTTATGTAAAAGACAAACTTAATGATTTGCATGTATATTTAAACATATTAAGGAAGGTCAATGAACGAACGCGGAGTTTGAGTGGTCATGTGGTCAATATAGATGATGACAGACAGGTACATACAATTTTACCAGGGACACTTGTTGATACAACACCCTTTGGTAATCCAGGACATCGATCAGAAGATAATGTTAACATGTATTTAAAGGAGGTCAAATATAGGTTCAGATACTCTTTGATCTTTTATTATTACTAATTAGATAAATCAATTTAAAAAAAGGTTTGCATCTCTTTTAAGATAATGTATGTTTAGTAAATATTCATTAATAACCACTAAGTGTGTATTCTTACTACACGTTTGGGTTATACGCCTACTCACTAGTTACACTAATGGGTTAGGAATTAGTAAGGTTGAATATAGAGAAAGTGAGCCCGCATTTGCGTGGAGGTAAAGTGGAAAACCCTTTCAGAAAAACACCCCCAGTTCACCCGAGCGAGATTTGAACCCCGATCTCTCTGTCCTCGGCAGTCTAGCTCAACATAAAACTAGCACGTTTGCATACTACTCCACCGAGATGGGTGTTAAAAATAAAGTATGCAGAGATTGATGGGTGAGGG
>CABFVX010005553.1:0-11529 GCA_902151425.1 Timema shepardi | reverse complement strand
GTGACGTTGGTTAAGGTAAATATTGTTTTCTGTTTATTTCTATAGATTTGACCAAAATAAGTTACCGGTATGTATTTATTTAGTAGAAACTTTTAGTTTACTTTTTGACATTAACTAATCTCAACACTCCTAGAAAACTTGTCATGGGTAAAGTGACATTTAAACATAAATTTGTGTGGCTGAAAAATAAACCTGTATAAATTACACGATTCCTATTATTAACATTCAATAACTCTCTTCGCTGGCCGTTAGGTCCAAGGCACTACACTCAGATTAGATTTAACTGCTGAAGATGGGGAGATCGGCGTTTGATCCCGGTCGGGTGCATTCAGGTTCCTTCCTAATAAATGGTTATACACTCTCTCACCACCAAAATGTGCTTGCATTATCTTTGAAATAAACCTTTATTTTTCGTACACATTAGTGTAATTAGTACATAGTCATGTAACCCAAACGGTTAATAGGCTAAGACATGGTGCTAAAAAGAATTAAGAAGATCTTAAAATTACTAGGTATGTGTAGAAAATAAAATTTAATATAGAAACTGATGAAATATTTTATTCATATTCATCTCATGTTTATTTATATCCCATATAATATCATAACATATCAAACTTCATCAGGACATTTATTAAAATCATTGAATCTGCCGAGGATTTCTTAGCTCGATTCTTATTTAATAAAAAAAAATCTAATTTGATTGCATAGTGTATTTCAATACAAGCAACTTAAATCTTACCGGAATCGTTTTATATAGGATGAAAATAAAGAAAAAGTTTAAACTCATACTAATAATTGAGGACTTTATCTTGAAATGGCTTTAAAATACAATAAAACGTTAAAATTTATAGCAACTGATACCCCTAAAGTATGTTCTCAATTAAACATTAACACAAAACAAGTTACTTAAAGCTATAACAGTTATTTGTCTTTTTTTTTTCGTTACAACTTTTTGAACTTAAATAGAAAGCTACTGTACAATACAAAGGTGGATATGAATGGTAAATAGCTACCGAAACTGTACCATGTAGTCAGGTCATTTCTTATCACATCTGTCTTTATATTTCATTGCAGTGCTCCCTCCCCATACCCCTTACAAGAACCTTGTCCACCCCCACCAAACCAACCTGACGGACACCCCCTTTCCCCCCCAGACAGGGGGTTCGGGGGCGGCAACAAAGTGTGGGTGCCAAAGTCACGTAACTCCATTCAAGTCAAGCTCCAGTGGACGCAAGCTGTATCTCTTTCTCACTCTACCGAGATATCGTCGTGTCGGGCGGTGTCGGTATTAAGGTTACTTGGGGAGAAGTTTTTGTTCATTGCTAAAGCATATTGGAAATTTAGAAAGTAAAATAGACTGTGAATCTTTTATTTTAAACCTATTAGTAGCTTAGGTAACATCGAATTAATGATAAAAGAAGGGTAAGTCATATTTTAAATAACGGCACCAGCCCGGAGATAAACGGAGTCATATAAAAAAACTTAAAAATACTTTTATTAATTTAAATTTTTGTATACCTGTTCCAAATTAAATCGGATAAATGATCTCCCGAGTGAGTTGAATAAAATGGTCGATTTAGTAAATTAGAATCTAATGATGTGATCCATATTCTCTTACCAAATTTAATTGAAGATTAACCTCTAAGAAAATTTACGAAATCATCAAAACAAAATGTTTTATTGATTTTTTATGCTAACTTCATTTATTAGTGGTTAGGTTTCTTCCCATGCTTACACTAAATAGTTATAGTACAGTAGAATTGGATCAATAACAAAATATTTAAAAAAAAGTACTTTCAATTCCTATCCTTGACAGAAAGACCGAAAATAATTTACTTTTTCATAAATAAAGGCGTCAACAAAATATTTCGAGGCCAAAAAGAGTCAAATTGGGGCTACAATGTGGTAAAGAGTTCATTTTTGCAAATTAATCTCCTATATTATGGTTTTAATCAAAACAATTTGGAAAGGTATTTGAAAGATTATAGGTCTACCTTTTATTTACCTCTTTATTTTTTGTTCTACTGTAAAAATTTACCGAGACATAGCATTTTTAGAGTTATATTTGTTTTACGTATTTTCAGAGGGCCAAATTTTATTCGCATTTATTGCATTTTTCTCAAAATCATAGTATTTTACGTAAAATAAATGGTACCACACAATCGAACTAATGTTAACTTATTGTGTATAATAGTTTGGAAGATGATTTTTCAAAAATAGGATTTTAATGAGCTACCCTAAAATAAATTTTACACATAAAAAAATATCAATATCTTGTTAATCGCAATAATCAATATTAAACAAAATTAAGGCAAGTCAATCAAATATATTAAGTAAAATTCAAGTTTTTAAATATAATTAACTTTAAACTACCTTAAAATCATTTGTTATTAATAAAAATGTAAATGTATTCATATTTATAATGAAAAGTTATCAATAGATTCTCATTTTGAATTCAATCTTCAAGGACAATTTCCAAAACAATCAAATTTTCAATAATTTATTGGGAGTAAACTACCCATAAATTGATCTATTTCTAATAAAGATACATTAATTATTATTGATACGTTTATTAGTCTCTCGATACCAATTTTGAACCAAATCGCTAATGCCAGTTAAAAAAAAATTAATATTAAAAAAATGTAAATAGTATACAACCCAAGGCAAAATGTTTCCTCCAAAACAAGTATCAACTTTATTTGTCATTTTCATATCAAGCAATCCCTAAATATACATTTTAAACAACCTCGTTATAACCATTTTTAAAATAATTCGGGTTTTCAAAGATCACCATTCATCCTTTATCGAATTTTTGCCCAAACAAAGTATACAAGGATATTTGACATGTCAAACACTGCCAAAATTCTTATTTGGGACCAAATCATTATGGCCGTTTTAAAATTATTTTTAGTTTCAAAAAATTCACACATCAGTCAACTACCCATAAATGAGTTTTTACCAAAATAAAATACAGTGTTTATTGTCATGTATTATTATTATTATTAGCATCGCGTCTTACTACCAATTCGGGTTATATTGTCATGTAAAACATTCAAAAGATATCCATTTGGAACCAAATTGTTATGCCATTTTAAAAATATTTCAAGTTTTATATAAACAGTTAATTGTAAGCTACCCAAAACTGAGTTTTTACCCCCAAGCAAGTAAACAATACTATTTGTAATATCATACACTTTATATAAAACTATTTGGAACCAAATCGTTAGAGCCATTTGAAAAATATTTCAAGTTTTGTAAAAATCAGTTTCAATAAACTACCCATAAATTATTTTCTACCTCCAAAAAAAGTTAACACTGTTATTTTTTATGTCGAACACTACAAATATACTCATTTGGAACAAAAATTTTGAAACAATTATTGAAATATTTCAAATTTTGAAAATTTATTCGTCAATAAATAACCCTTCAAAGAATTGTTGCTTAAAATCAAATTATATAGTTATATTTTTCCTTACAAACAAATCCTAGAGATGCCTTTCAAACTAAATTGTTAGAGCCATTTTCAAAAATTACAATTCAGAAAACTCCCTTTATTTGAAAGGCTGAATTAAAAATTTTTGTATGGATTAGCCCTATAATATTTAATATCAAGATTGAACAAAATCAATCAAACAGTTTTGAATCCATGACCACGGCTGGTTAGACAGACAGACAGAAATACATGGATGACAGACAAAACTGTAAAATCACCTTAAACCTAAATCAGTTTCATAGTCTCGAAACCGATTCTTTTCACGATAATAATAATAATTTTTTTGATATGAGAAAGTAAAACAGCTTATAAATTTAAATTTTCTATCATTTGAATGTTTTCTTTACTATACAATGACATTTTAAGAGATATGCCATTTTAATTTTACGAATATTTTGTTTCTCATGCTTATGTTATTTTTATTGTTATTAGCACCGCGTCTTACTACCCGTTCGGGCTATACGCACTTACGCTAAAGTGTAGTGGTAGGGTGATTGTGAGATGAAATGGAGGACCTACAGTTTAACGTGGAATCCGAACCACGGTGGAGGCTTGGCATTCCTCACATTCACAAGATGCCTTGTCAGAGGTGAAGGAAGGGTTTGGTAATTAAATAAATCTTTGCCAGGACCGAGGATTGAACCCCGGCCGCCAGCATAGAGGTCTGACACCTTACCCCTAGACCGCCAGGTCACCCTCCCGCTTATTTTGATTTTTTAAAGTGGAATCAACATGATTAATTTCAAAATTTAGTTATGCAGTAATAATACTTTTAAATTTTAGATTAGTTTGACTTCTTTTTTTTGCTATTGGTATCAACATTATCAGAGGCATGTTTTTTTAAATTACAAAATAAAGATTATTTTATAAACTCACCAGTTTCTTAAAGCACAGCAATTTTTCATATTTTATTAATAAAAGTAATATTAATGTTTTTTAAATAGTTTAAATGCAATAACAAACAAAATATCATCAAATACTTACAAAAAACATTGGTTTTTATTTTAATCACACAATACAATGTCAACATATATAAAAATTAGTACTACTTTTAATCTATCAGTATGTGACATTTACCAACTATAAATAAATCTTAAAACTAAAAGAGTAGAATATTTAAATCAGTTTCAATTTATTGGTCTTAAGTTTAAAAAATCACTCTTAAAAGTCATAACTACTTAACCCAGTAGGTAATTATACTTATCAACCACTGTCGAAATGTTTTGTTAAAGGGACGATAACATTTTTTCATTTATTTTTTCAATAAGAAGTTAAAAAATTGTTTTTAAATAGAATTTTAAAGTTAGATCCCCCGACCTTGCTATGATGTATTTTTTAAATGTACTCTAAGTAATTGTTTTCTTAGATAAAAATTGATCAAACTTTCTTGAATCAAGAGAGAGTAATATGACCGTGAAAAAATCAATTTCTAGAATATGAATAGGGCTTACGTTTAAATACCCACCAACCCAAAAATGTGAATTTTACTATACAATTATGTTTGTCCCTGGCCACGGATCCAAAACGGTATTATGGAATTTATTCAGATGGGATATTTATATTTAATAAATCTGTATAACAAAACATTTTTTTTTTCACTCAAGCCCTTCAATTAAGGGTATTTGAATAATTTTATTCAATTCCACATTTTTTCAAATAGTCTTAGAGAATTTCATTTAAAACTAATTTCTAAGATTTGTTTGACACAAAAAATAGCCTTATATAATTATTTTGTAGGAAAAAGTTCGTTGAAGGGTTGTTTACTAATTACTGAATTTTCCAAAACTTAAACTATTTTACATATGGCTCTATTATTTTGTTTCAAATGGGTACTTTTGGAATGTTTTACATGAAAAATTCCCCTGTTTACTAAGGTTTGGGTAAAAGTTTCTAAAGGGTAGTTCACTGATAAATGATATTTAAAAATTCTAATTATTTTATAATCACTGTAATGAATTTTCTTAAAAAGTATCTTGACAGTGTTTAACATGAATATTACAAATAAAGTTGTATACTTCTTTTGGGGGTAAAAATTAGTTATGTGTGGCTTACTGAATATTTATTTTATTTAAATATAAAAAAAATCCCTATGGATTGGGTTAAAAATTGGTATAGGGAAACTATTTTACATATCAATATAGTTTACTTAAGAAATATTATTGAAAATTTGAATATTTTTGTAACTGAACCTAAAGATTGACCTCAAATTGGGAATCTGTTGATAGTTTTTAATGATAAATAGGTTTACACTTTAGTTTTTACAAATAACAAAAAAATTAGGGTAGATTGAAATGAGATTACTTAATTTGGAATTTATAAAATATTTTTCAACATTTTGGTTTAAAATTAATATATAAATATCAGATATTGTGACTAACAAGGTCATCATATTGGTTTTATGAGTAAAAGTTATTTAATAATATTTTACTTAATTCTACTTTTCAAAGATTTCTTCAAAGCTTAGCTAGTTAATATACAGTATGAAAACGTTTGAGTGATTGGGTTGTACTATTGATTTTGGTAATGAAGATTAAGATATTTTTACAAACTTATTCAAGATCTCATTTGATGGACTGTACAGAATAGTAGAAAAGGCAGGAAATTAAATAAGATTCAAAAGTTATTCTTACATTTTTGATAAAAGCCTTATTTTACAAGATATATACAAAAATTTGAAAGATCATCGTTCTTTCTTGAAATTTCTTAGAAGTAGGCCTTTGTAAATATCGAATTAATATCTTTTCTAACTATTCAAAAAATTTCTTTCTGCTTCATTGCTAACTTTAAACCTAATATTTTAAGCGTCATGATTAGTTTTGAAATGAAACATGGATGATTTATCTTAAAAAAAATTTAAAGCTATGAGTAGAAAAAAAAATGATACAATTGCTATAAATACATGAATCAAGACCCATTTAAGATATATCTGAGAAATTTGTAGAAAGCGTTTGAGCTTAATTTATTTAAACAGTAATTATATTAACGACTACTACTAATTACTAAAGGACAATGAGTAATTGCAAGAAAATATATAATTTTATTCGTTAGTACCTAGATGTTTATAATCACAATTAAATGGATAATTAGAGTTTTTTTTAAATCCACTAAAAATATTTTGTTCAGTTTCACTTTTTCTCAAAACCCTGAGGGAGAAAGATTGGGATCGTAAATTTTTTTAAAAAAAATTGAAATAAATATTTTGATAAATGTCAACGTTTCAAGAACCCCTGGAACCGAAAAAGTTGTTTTTGTGATGACGTCTGCCTTTGGTATTTCGGAATGGATCCAAAATCAATTTACCAATCGGGCTAAAACTTGGTATCTAGGGTTTTCATAAGGTCCCTTTGAGTGTTTTTTTGAAATTAGATATACAGATCTTGTTTATATATTTGTATTTGTTTAGTACCCCGTCTTACTGCCCGTTCGGATTATACGCTTTAAGTACTCATTACGTTTATGTGTTTTAGGAATTGGGAAGGTTTAATTTAGAGTAAATGAACCTGGATTTTCGTTTAGAGTGATTGGAAATAATTTTGAGAAAAACATCCCAGTTCACCCGACCAAGATTATAACCAGTCTTCAGTAGTCTAGCTAACATGAAACTAGCATGTTAATCAACTACGCTACCAAGACGAGTTAGATAGCTCTTAAATTAAGGATATGGTACTGATGGGCAAAAAGTGAAAAAAAAACGATATTTTAAGATCCACTTAATTAATTAATTAATAATGATCGTTTGACCATTTTACTCTTTTAAATGCACTAATTATTGAGTCAATGAAATATTTTTAATATTATGAAGTTTTGTTATAATTGATATTCCAAGATGATAAATATATTGTCCAGCGTTTTTCAGTTGTATAACATTTTTCATTAGTATTCACATTTATAAAATCTAAAATTTGAAATCATATTTTCTGAATTATTTAAATAACAACATCGAATACTTAATTTATATTTATTCACTCCTTACTAAAATTTATTTTGAGTGTTTTCTATAATGTTGAATTCTAATAATATTTTATATACAGGCATTGCTTGGAGTAAGAAATGAGCAA
This sequence comes from Timema shepardi, assembly GCA_902151425.1. Classification (NCBI taxonomy): domain Eukaryota; kingdom Metazoa; phylum Arthropoda; class Insecta; order Phasmatodea; family Timematidae; genus Timema; species Timema shepardi. Next base: position 3,978 of record CABFVX010005553.1, on the reverse strand, counting down.
ATCTCTCAAAAATTGTATGTTATCATCGTTCAACCTCTTAGGAGAAATGTTTGCACATAAATGACCTATCTCTATACATTTTGATATAATAGTCAATATTTACCTATACTATTTGTCAAAATTTATAAATGAGGAATTTAATATCAATGCAATAACCATAAGATGTTCAACCTCTAATAAAATGTTAAAAATTTTAAACCAGAAGTCAAAAATTTAATACGAAGGGTTGAACCTTGGGGACCCAATATCAATATTTTTACTTTCTAGCGACCTTACAGGTAGAGCGAGTATTGTGATCGTCAAAAAAAATCGAACTCTAGGTTTTTATGGATGTCGACGTCTCATGAACTCCAAACCCTGTAAAGTTGTTTTCACAATGATGTCTGCCTCTCTTTACATCTGTCTGTCAGTCTTTACCTCGGACTTAAAGTCTAAACTATTTTACCGATTGGGCAAAACTTAGTATCTAAGGTTTTCATAGGGTTACCCCGTGCAATTTTTGGCTATCCAATCCTAAAATTAGGGGTACTTATCTTAAGGGCGGAAAGAAAAAAATTCAATTTTATCAGAATCGGCTTTAATTATTTAGATTAAATTTTATACCGAAGTTTTATATATTACAAACTAAATGTCTACCCACAACTTTTCGTCAACATAACTTTAAGGGTTCCGTTCTTATGCGTAAATTCTAATTTTTAATCTTATCTTCCTAAGTCTTTTAGATATAAATATTACTTATCATTGCATATATTTGATCTATTTATAATAAATATCTTTTACTTGAAATGTATTTTTATAAAACCAAAGATTTTAAAGCTATACATATTTATATATATATATATATACATACATAAATATATATATATATATAGTTCTTTTAACTTTGACAACACTTCAAGGTGAATTATTACGACCATCAAAAAAATCTAGCCCGAGATTTTGAGGGATGTCGACGTTTCATGACCCCCCGAACCCTAAAAAGTTGTTTTTGCAACACCGTCTGTCTGTTTGTCTGTCTAACCCTAAAAATAATAGCAGTTTACTAAAGGGGGAAAGAGAAAAATTCTTTTTTCTTAAAATAAGCTATAACGATCCTATCGTTCTCATTTTAGATTCAATAGTCAATAATTACCTTTTTTATTGGTCTAAATTTATAAAAGAGAAATTTTTAGAAATGCGATAACCATAAGATGTGCATCCCCTAGTAAAATGACGAAAATTTACCGGAGTCAAATTTTAATAGGAAGAGTTGACCCTTGGGGGCCCAATATCGATATTTTTTATTGGTTTAAATATACAAACACAGACGTTATTTATTTAAAAATAAAATTAAAAGATTTAAAACCATAATTCAAAAAAATGTTTTACGCATGTTTGTTCTCGGGCTTTCTAGTGTATATTTTATTACGAATTTTGAGTAAATTTCATATGAGTTCCGTGCCTATTATTTTGTAACCAGCTAAATGTTCTTTAGTGGAGCTTTTTCCGCTACAGTGTAATTATTTGGATTGATACATTTTACGAGCTTCTAGTTAATGTCTCTAATTTAGTGTTAGAGTAAATCTGGGTGGTGCACTCTATCATTTATTTTACTTTCCCATTGTGATTGTGTGTATTGTGATCGTGAAAAAATTTGTCTCATGTTTTTGACAAATCTTTACGTTTAATGTGAACATGAACCCTAAAAAGTGGATCTAACAATTCTGTCTATCTGTCCTTTTTTTACGATACTAAGGTATTAAATGAACTTTTTAAACTTGACATTTAGGTTTTGCAGGGCTATACTTGACAACTTTATCCAGATTTTGACCCTAGCCCACAAATTAAGGGTAGCTTACCGAAGAGAAATATTTTGAATTAAAAATATTTCGAAAGTGACTTTAACGATTTGGTTGGGTTGGTTGGCTTTTCAGAGAGTTCATTTTCCAAATCTGACGAGCGATCATCTGACCAAGTTCACGTCATAGAAATCTGTGTTGTGTAGTTGGTCAACAGGAGAGATTTAGGTCAGCATGACTGTCAGAACCTGTCCCAATAAATGGGAAAGTTCCTTTCTCCGATTAGGATATGTAGGATTGAATAAAGTCGGGTCAGCAGAAGGATTGTGAATGACGTGGAGTGATGGGTGGGCTTATGTGTTAGGGGGAAAGGCTTTTTCAATTATTTGTCCTTTATATACACCCTGGGATTAATAATTTGTTCTTAAACTTATTAAATTATAAGTATGCTCAAGAATGAAAAGATATATAACGCATGGGCCATTTAAAGTGTAACAAGCTGTTTCTCAGAAACCACGCATTTTAGAGAAAAATTGTCAAGATCAGAGTTGTTTGGTTTTGAGGTGAAATCAAATAGTGTTGGGTTTTTTTAATGGCCTGATTCAAGGTCATTTCAAGGACACCATCATTATTATAATTGGAAACATGTATTTTTATTACAGAATTTAACTTTACAAAAAAAAAACAAGCAACTTTTGGCTGAAAAATATATTTTTATATTTTTAATTTTCAAATATATCTACCAAAACAAAGCACACATATCATCTTAGAAATCAGAGGTCGTAGAAAGAAGTTTCTTGGACTTAAGTTGCTTGCATTTCTCATGATAATACTTTTTTTCTACATTTTTCTACATTTGGTACTATGCAATAATAAGCGTGTCCAGAATTGAAACAACAACATTTATAATAATATTTATTGAATATGTTCAAAATGATGTCCTTCAACCTCAATTCATTTTACAATTCTTTTACGAAAACACTCCCGAACGCTAGCTAACAAATCTGGGATAGCTTCCACACAGACTCAACGCATCCTTTCTTCCATGTATTCAGCAGGTCTCGTGGGTGCAGTTGACAACACGCACCCTTCGACAAAGCACCGAAGAAAATTAAATCGATTAATGTAAGGTGTGAAGAGTGAGCCGGCCAGTTAACAGGTCCTCCTTCCAGGAAACATTTCGTTCAACACTAGTCGAGCAAACATGGCATTATGTGGAGGGGCTCCATCGTGATGTACTCACATATTCCTTCTAACAGTTAATAGGTTTTCCTCAAATAATTATGAAATAATATTTATCATAAAGTTTGCGTATATTGCCCCTTTAACGACCGTCGAAAATATGAGGACCGATGATGTAATCTCCGACAGTACCACACCAAACATTTAAGGTCCATGAGTGTTGGTGAGGAACCTGTTATCATCCAATTTGAATTTTTATCAGACCAGTTATCCATGTTGTATCTGTTTACCTGTCAAGTGTTTGTAAATGAAACTACATCTGATAACATCAAATTGAACTTAAATAATGGATTTAATTCCATTGCTCTAAGTATCAAATAAAAAAAAAAATCTACGAAATTAGCAAAATTGTTTCCAAACAGGTCTTGATGTAGAGATATATGATAAGAATGAAACTTGTGATTATGCGAAATTCTTAGGTCAGATCCGCTACTTATACAACTCTCTCTCGAAACTTTCCGGCTACTTACATGCGGGTTTAATATAACATATGATAGCTAATGTGTTGAACTTTCTTCGTTTGAAGCTGTTGGCTGTCCTTTCCGCTTCGCTTTGAGACTGTCGTTAAGAATAAACCGTTTCTTTGGACAAAAAGAGCTAATGAGACTTAGCTGGTTGATTTAGAAAACATTAATTAAACAGTTGAGCAGCCTCTCTTTATTTTCCCATACAGTTACCAAAAACCATAAACATATTAAACGACTGTTCAAATACATTCATTTCGAAAAGAATTTAAAAAAATCGCAAACGATTAGTAAGACGAGGTTTTAGACGTTTATCAGGAAACTTTGGTAAAATAAACTTAATTAGAACATTGGTCACTTTTTACATTAACAAAGCCATTTTTTATGACAAGCTTAAAAAAATTAACTTAAGTGAAAAAATAATTATACTTAAATCACTGAGATAAAGACTGTACACACGAGCACTAATTAGATCACTTAGGTTGCCTCCCCCC
>CABFVX010005552.1:27753-49639 GCA_902151425.1 Timema shepardi | reverse complement strand
TATTTTTCCATATATTGGATATGATTATTTTGAATGCACATATCCTATACTGTCTAAAAACCGGGAAGAAAATCAAGCATCTTAAGCTTAGGCTAAATTTTGTTCGACAGTTACTGGAAGAATTCAGTCCTACTCGGGTTCCCTCTAAAGGTGGCAGATGCTCAGCAAATCTCACACCTAACCCACTTCGACTAACTGCAAGACATTTTCCATCACCAGTGCCAGGAACAGCAGCTAAGCACAAGCCGCAGAGGCAGTGTTATGTCTGAAAACACAGCCAAAGCGAAAAGACACTATGTGGATGTGTGTAGAATGTGATGTAGGACTTTGCATCCATTCATGCTTTACCACATTTCACACAAAAACAAATTTTTAAACTCTCTGAATTGTATTTGAAATGGTAAATTTTTTCCTAGATATTTTTTTTTTTTAATTTTATAACTACTTTGGAAACTGCAATACATAATTTTAAAATTAATATGCAAAAATAAAAATATATTTAATTTTCACCAAAAACCTCACTCCACAGGGATATTGTAGTATATTAAAACTATACTCACCAAAGGGTTAAGCAATGAATGGGACGACATAATTCTGAGTGTGTAAGAAGGGCATTATCAACAAGAAATGCAAGTTATTTTGTTATAATTTATTCTGAAGATAAGTAATGTATATTAAAGGTTTATTATAAATTTCTAAATATATCATTGTGAATAATGGTGAGAGTTAGTTGTCTTAATTATTGTAAGTGATTTTATAGATAGTTTTAATTGTTGCCTGAGAAAAATTGATTTCAACATAAAAACATGGTGTTTTGTAAAAAGGGTGCTATCGACAAAACCTAAGATTTATAGAAAATCATTATTTTAATTTCAAAGAAAAAATTTCTGTAGTATAGCTGCTGACCAGACCAATTGTGCATTTTATGAAGAAGAAAAATAGCATGAAATTTCTACCGTTGTTAGTTTAGACCAGAGTGATTAGATTTAGATGAGGATGGAAGTCAGATTTGATCTCCGAGGTTGATGAGAGGTCAAATCAAATATGGCCATGACTACACTGGGGCTAATGTTTAAATATGACTAACTTGGGAAAGGCATTTATGGTGTCATTTACATGTAATTTAGAGATCCCTCGTCAATTGGTGACCTTTAGAGTAGGGATGGGATATTGGAAGCAATATATCGATATTCAATAATATTGAAAGTTTTACTAAGATACTGTTGTTTAATGCAAATGTGTACCCTATAGCATGCTGGAAAAATATTCCTGATATTTTAGAGGCCACTACCTTACATCAAGGAGATCTGTAACAAATTTAATCAGTAATATTATGATAAAATTAAATAAAGGTATAATTAATGTAAACTAATGTCACTTCGATTTACAGAAAAATTATAGTTCAGGTTTGGCATCACTGCTTGTTGATTTTACATATTTGCCATGATCTGCCACCAGGCACCAGTGACTGTCTGCTGTCTCGGTTCGACTGTTAGGACCTCATTTAGTATTACTGCCTTTATTTATTCAGTGTTTATGACATAAGGTTCATTTTTATTTGTGTGTATAATTGTGTTCATATTGAGCAAGTGTCTGATTTTGTTGGTGGCATGGCACAGATAAGTTAAAGTGGTGGTTTCACTTTTTAAGAATTGATGATAAAAGTGCCAAATGCAAGTCTTGTGGACATATAGTCAAAACATCCGGCAATACCAGCAACTTGAAGGCTCACATGGACAAAATCCATCCTGCATTGTCAAAGCCGGCGGCTTGCCCAGCCTTTGGGTAAAGACCTAATGTCAACACCAGTGGCAGTGGAACGTCTTCTTCAGCCGCATTTCTCGAATCTGGATATTGAAGTAAGCGATGAAAATTTACTAACTTCTCTTTCAAAACGTCCTCCAAAAATGAAAGTACATAAAGAAGATATGGACATAAAGCATCAACCGTCATCCTCTAAAGCTCCGTATTTAACTGTACAATCCACATTGGACGAGTCTTTCGGCATATTAGCTAATCACCGGGAAGGAGGTAAGCGCCACAGTTGAATTACAAATGCCATAATATACCTTCCTTTGTCACTTGTTGAGCACCAAGTTTTCCTGAAGTTGTGAAAAGTGGTGGCTCCACACGAAGTCCCATCTCACAAAACCACTCAAAAATATGTTTATGAGAAATATAAGAGTGTGTTGGAGGTATTTAAGACAAAATTTTCAGTCATGGAAAGTTTTTCTTTCACAATAGATATTTGGACTGAAACCCTTTAGACGAGAGTTTTTTGGGCATTACAGTACACTATTTGGAACATGATAATTTGGCTTCTTGCACCGTAGGAGTTTTTGAAATGGACAAAGGTCACACTGCAGATTACATTTCACTAAGGACACATATTTTGTCTCAAGTCTTTTAATTGTTTCGCTCAATCACAAAAAGGTAGAATTAATGCAAATTAAGTTTCTTTGAACAGAACACTTCTTTGTAAAATTGCTTTATTTACATCACATATGGAATCAGCGTCTTCCCCGTCAAGCATTGTGATGATTTCTCGAATTTTTCTGCATAATACGTTGCTACATCAATCAAAGTTCCCCACCTGGTTAAATAGGCTGTGGTAGCTGTGGTAAGCCAGGTGCTTCTTGTTTGAACGCCACTTGGTTCAAAATAACCTTCACATTTGAAATTACTCAATTCACTTCAGGATATAATGATCGCAAAGTTTCTGCAGACCATGTGCCAAACATGTTAAATGAACCATCTTTGTGTAAAGTATTATGTAGGGTGCTGCATCAGAGAGAAATAGATGAACACGGTCCTGTTGTATTCCATCAGGCCAAAGTAGCATCATTGAATCGTTTAATGTTTTTGTGATTGTTGAGTTGTTAGATTTTTCCACATACTCAGTAGTGAGCATAAATGAAGACGATGGCCCACTCTTCAAAATACCAACAATAACATTAGCAGTGTAACGGCCTGTTGAATCTGTTATCTTATCAACGCATATCCATACAGAATTTTTACCAATGTCTTTCCAAATTTTTAATATTGCATCAGTATATATTTTCGGTAGGTAGTTTTTCTTGACAGTTGACTCATTGTGAATGCTTAATTCTGTATATTTTTCCAAAGTTCCTTTTCACAGTTAATGAATTATTGATGAAAAAAAAAATATATTTTTAATGAACGGTTCAATTAGCACATGACAATACGTTTGTGAAAAGAATGTCTAAGCAGCTTACTGTGTATTTGAGAAGAAAGAAAGCACCCCCAACCCTAAATGCCCCCCTCCCCACCTCCATCAACTTCTCACAATAAACAACAAACCACAAATTTAAGTTCCTAACTATAGAGCAGGATGGTTATGTCAGCTTAAATTATTGTGGTTCCTTCGAGTAAACAAATTCAATCTTTCTTCTAAGAATAACAGCATAGAAAGTAGAAAAATGTGTGTTTATAAGCCATAGCAAAAAAATATGTATTTATTAACTAAAACTACAAAAATATTCGAATATAAGTTTAAAAAAATTAGATCCAAGCAATCAAAATCACACAATCCGTGAAGATATATACATGGGTATAAATCTGAAAATCATTTTTAAAATGTGTAGCTAAATATAAATCCGAGCCCTAGTTATGACCAATAAAGGAATAATTTAATAGAGGTAAAGAAGGGAAACTTGCAATGCTTTGAAGAAATGTGTTATAAAACCATTGAAAGAAGCATCAATAATACTAATAGTGATAAATTAGTGGATTTGAAAGGAGCTAGCCTAGAAGACCTGAGAAATTTGCACAAAGAGCTGTATTTAAAGCATGAAGAAACCAAATATAATTTATTAATAACATAGCATGAGCTTGACCAAGTGAAAAATCACATTGAACAAGGTAATTAATTCCATGGCTAAAATTGATGATAGGATGATAGAAGTCTTAGACAGACCAGCACAAACCAAATTTGTTTCAATGAACAACTTCTTGATAAGCCCTTGTTCAGTTGATCCTGAAATTGGCTCAAATTGCATAACAAATTCTGAGTACAGAGTTGGAAGATGGATCCTGTTGAAAAACCCACAGAACTGTATTTCCTTTAACAACAGCCAAGAATTAGACCCTCGGAAAAGTGAAACATATTGGATTCCTGACATAGTGGCAAAGAAAGAACTGGGTACAACAAGAGAACAAGAGGGCTGGAGTTATGCAAAAGAAAAGGATTCTTTAATAGAGGCAACTAGGTTCGGCAAGAATATGGGAGAAACAAGCTCTTTGGGCGATGCCTTTAACATGCCTAGGGATTCAATAGATTCAATGATGAGCACCCTTTACATTGGGAAAATTTTCACTGGGGTGATACTGATGAATCAGAATTTTAATTGAAATTATCATCTTCAAACAAGGTGAAGAAGGGTAGGTATGTGATGACCAGTAAGTAGTGATCCAACCGAGGTGTTAAGTAGGTTTGAGCCGGGCAAATCGGACATTCCTGTTAAAAATCCAGGAGGACTTGGGTGCAATTTGTAGGCGCTGGTGTGTCAATAATTGTGGGAGGACTTTGTTTACAATGTAGAACCAATAATCTTTTGTCAAGTATTCAAGTTTACATTCAAATTAATATTTACTTAATCAGGCATAATTTAAGTAAATCATTATCAATTTTTTAAATCAACAGTGCAAGGTGTAATTTACAATATATTAAATATCAATAAACCCACAACACATTTAAAGTTTAATCAATTAATATATACAATAATGTATCACAATTCTAATGGCCAAATGATAACAAAATATGGCCACCATTCAAAAAATAAAACAGTAAGTTTGAGCTACTAACATGTTAGGATAATTAGGCTAAAAAAAATCAGTTTTAAAAAAAGTCAAGCAATCATTGTTTGAGCCCCTTGATATGGATGAACCCATCTCACTTTCTTTACCCAGAAAGGTAGCATTCTTGCCCTGATGAATTACGCTATGCTTCTTTTATCTTATAAGCATGATAACCTTACATATTTTACAAAATACATATCACCTTTGTTTTAAGTATGAAGATTTAAAGAAAATATACTATAAAAGTATTTAAATACATTGATTTTTAAGTGAAGTCCCTTACATTTTCCAATCTTCACTGCATTTTTAAAGTTTTCCCTCTTTGTGGCCACCTAAAATTAATCAAACTATCCATTGAAAGGAGGGCATAACGTCAAGGCTTACACATAACAGAAAACTGTATGCCTCAAATTCACCACTAAAACACAGACTAGACTAGACTGCTGAAGAAGAGGACTGTGTAGTAGGCCTTGCTCTTCCATACTCCTTTCAATGTTTAATTTAGTATAGCCATTTGGCACTTTTCCTTTGAAATTACATAGTGTATTAATAATAAAGATAAATGCTAGAATTATTTTAAATCCTTGATTTTTACTGTATACAAGGGAATTATATTTATGTGAAGAAAGTCTTAAGGTGTTTTATTAAAGATTAATGTGCATTTATTTATTCACTCACTAGCCTTCATACATTATTCAAATACTCATTATTTAAAACATTCCTATCCAAACTAACAGAATTGTAAATGATAGGTGAAACTTAAAAAGTGTTGTATAAAGTATATATTTACTAGAAAACTTACATTTGATGAATTAAAATTAAAAGTGAATATAAAAACCATACTCTTTAAGCATTTTTAATGTGATATCAACATAATGCAATTATTACTTTAAAGAAAACCACTTTTAGCGTTTTTAGGTATTTTGCTATATTTAATAAGTAAATATCTCTCTAAGCAAAATACCTCAAAAAGCGGACAGAGGTTTTTCCTTGAAGAATTAGAATTGGGCTGAATTCGCTAGCTTATCAATTCAAATAAGAATATTAGAAAACATGGGAAATTAAGGGAGATAAAAAAATTAAAAATTACATAATATTTTACTGCTGGTTAGTTGGCAGCTCGTTTAGTGTGACCCCAGATAATCAAGTCTACTGTACATTAATTCTCAAGTAAATAAAAAAAATAGCTAAAATTAAAGTTAACACTTTTTGTTATATTGCATTTGTTTGTTAAGTTTGTCCTGTAATTATATCGGGTGAAAGACCTAGACTGGCGGTAGTGGAAATTATATGGCTTGAATAAAGAAGTGACCCAGGCCACAAACTGGAAACAGTAATGGATATAAAAAGGTACACAAAAGTGGCTGCAGGGGTCTAAGGAATTTAATAATTACATCTAATGGGTATACAAAGCTTCGACTTGGCTCCAAAGATTATAAAGCTTTGCCAATAAAAAAACCAACTGTGCAACAAACATTTTTCAAGTGATTTTAGTGCATTAATTTTTATAAATGTTCACAATACATTTTTTTCAAGAATAAAACAAAGTTTGCTTCAAATTGAAAAAGTGGAGTTTCCACACCTCTGTTACATAAAAATTTATAGTGAAATTGGCAAGAAGGCAAGAGCACAAGTGGGGATAATGTTTGATTCACAAATAGTTGAAACCCTACATAAATAATTACTCTCCCTGGAACAAAAAAAAAGAAAAGTGAGGTGAGAGACAAACTTTCAAGAAGTTATTCGACTGTGTCAGGATCATATGCCCCTGTAGAGGTTGATAAAGAAAATAGTGAGGCATTTAACCGCCAATTACAGAATGTAATTAAATTTAAATTATATTTGGAAGAAGGTACAAAAAAGGTGTATAGAAACATATTAAAGAAATGAACAAACTATGACTTTTATGGGTGATTCTACGAAAAAAGGAAACATTAAGTCCCTTTCGATTAGTAATAATAAATGTTTATATTATCACATTTAAACATTAATGTTTATAATAAACATGTGCTATTAACAATTTATAATCAATAACATTAATTGAAAAATTACCAGTTTTCTCAACTCCAACCTATTGGGAAACTTTTGTTTAAAATTATAGTAAACTTTGAACGAAATCAATTATAAAAACGTGGAGGCACACCAATATGTCCTCAAAATTTTATCTCAACTCCATGGAATAAGTAGTAGTTCATTTTACGTCCAATAGAGTGAACTCAATGCACCAATTGAGTGAGAAAAATGAAGATATTTCAGCCGTTTGTCTTGGAACAGTGTAGTTGTTTGAATGGTTTTTATTGTGATTTTTGTTGAAAGAACAAGCATTGGTAGCATGAGTATGCTTTTTACTTCTCAACATCATGGTTTTAATAACATGCATGTTCTAACTACTTTTAGTTGAGAAAGGTTATTTATAAAGTATTATAGATTTAGTTACATAACCAAACTGATCTTGCCAAAACTTGGCTCAAGAACCATATTCAAACTAATATTTCTCAACCTTTGAGTTAATAATAATAATAAATGCAAACGACCAGACATTTGTTATACATCAAAAGTTTATATTAAAACATAAGATTGTTTATTTTAATTAAATTTAGTCCTGGGTTTAATTCACAATTAGGTTAGGGCTACCAAGTAATTTTTTTAAATAGTGCAACAGTTTATTTGAAAATGAATTTAAAATAAATACTTGAACACAGGTCTGCTCTACAAATATTTGGTGTAGAGCTTTATTTTTAATATGCCCTACGAGTCTAGAGATATCTCTAGAAAAGGGTTTTTAAGTAAAATCATATAATTTTGTTTTAGGTACTATTAATAAAAACAAAAAACTTAACCGCTATGTGAAGTGATCTTGTAAAGTATGAAGAATTAAAAAAAGAATGAGACCAATGGCAAAAAAGAAAAAAAGATTGTCAAATAAAGGCATTTCTGAGCTTTCAGAGAGAAAAAAAAAAGTGGCGGGAATCTTCAAACAAACGTTACCAGTACAATAAACAAACAAGAACCACAGAAAGATTAAAGTCTGTTAATTATCCTCTAGCAAGCCTTTCAGTACTTAAATGTAACTCTAATAATGGAAATGGAATTAAAGAAGAACCAAGAAGTTCTGGCTTAAAATCTTTGGAAATAGCCAGTACCAATATACAAAAAACGAGAGGACGGAAAAAAGTTCGCGAGGACAGAGCAACATACAGAACAATAAATAAGATGAAAAACCAGTTGATCAATATAAAAAAAAAATGTAAAGGTTCAAAAAGAGATACCAACGTTTAAAAGTGAAGAAAGAAACTATCAATCAAAACACCCCACGAACTAAGGTCAGAAAATTGTTGAAAAGATGCAACGTGTCAAGTGAGGTAAAAAAAAATTTGCTTTTTATTGAAGTGGTTGAAACACAATTCTATTCAGATAAAAAAAATGAAAGATGACAAATCCAAACAAATATTTATTAACATGGTAATGGGCAAAATTTTGAAAGAATATAGGCTATTAAAACAGTCTCGTGCGTTCTTGACATATAAAAGGTTTTCTAGCTGTGAACATATGAAAAAGAACATACATTATGAACGAAAATTGTATCTAAGATCTTGTATTCCTAAAAATGTTACTGATGATGTTCAAGTTTTTCTTGAAAAAGATGAAAACAGAATGTGTTCTGGAAAAAAATAAACCTTAACCAGAGGAAAAATAATGAAACAAAAACGATTGATAAATGATTTCATGAAGAGTTTGTATTTAAGATTTTTGTAGACTCACAGCTACAAAGTTAGTTATTCTTTGTTTTGTAAACTTAGCCCATTTTGGGTTATTCCTCCGATAGTTAGCAACCGTGAGACATGTTTATGTATTCTTCATGAAAATTCAGAATTTTTAATAAAAAAAAATGAAAATTTTAAAGTTTTAGAGCTTGCTTTGTCATAAGTTAATTCAGATGTAATAAAACTTACAGCTATTACATCTTAAAGTGTAAATTATAAGTTTTTCAAAAACATTTCATTGTCATTTTTTTACATTAATTTCGAAACTCTATTATTTACCATTTCTGTAGAATGACCCTTATAATGAAAAGAAGAACACAGTTCATACATTACATTGCTGCCATTGGACAAAGAAGTATTCCCCCTACTTAAGTACACAAAACCATTCATAAATATTAGAGCCTAGTTGAATCTTAAATTTACTAGACGTCTGGGACGGGCTCAACCTAGGCATTGACCATAACTCTTCAGGGTTTGAGGAACCAGCACCAAGCGATAGTATTTGCCCCGACCAGGAAGCCGAAATTGACATATGGGGTGGGCCTCTCCCAGACGTCACTGAAATCAGAAGATGGTACGAGGAAGCCACCGCAACACTAAATATAGAGGAATCGACAACGGACTCCCTCGACGACCTTATCAAACAGATGGGCATCGAAGTGATAGACCCAGAGCCTGCCGCCTGCACACCTGCAAGAAGAAGACCCGAAATCAACAGGGACTCCGCGGCTCTCGACACGATGGGGGACGAAACGGAGGAAGCAGGAGATGATGATGATGACATCGCGGACGGCGTATCTCCCTTCCCCAGCCTTGGGAAGGACTTCCAAACATTTGGGGAACAAGAAGGCACTGCTTATGTAAGACTCGAGGGCTGCAACTACGTAAGCCCAGCAGTCCCACCTATCCGGCCGTTGATGTGGTACAACAAACAGATTCCTCTCACTCGACGGCAGGGTGAGCATGCCAAGACCCAAGGACGCACCACACACATTCTGCAAGACTAAGACATCCGACAAAATGGACATCATCCTTCAAGACTGGCTGGAAAAAAGATAAGACGTATGCGACACCTTCCCGCTGTTCCTTATACCGAAGAGCAGCAGGGAAATCAGGATTATCCAAGATATGTTGGCCTGGACAGACTACATTCGTACACCAACATTCTCCCTGAAATCAGCTGGGATAACCCTATCATGGTACCACAAGACTCCTAGCTCTGGAAGATCAACCTGAGATCTGGTTTTTACCAGATCTTAGTAGCGGAGACTTCACGCAAGTTCCTCGGAGTGTACTACAGGTGACAAAAGTTTGCTGTCACCAGGCTACCTATGGGCCACAGCTTGTCCCTCGACATACTCCAGAGGGTCAGTGTGGAGGCAATCGAGGCGATCACAGAGGTCCTGACTAAGACTAAAGGCGTCACATACCTGGACTACCTCTTCTACGAACCCGGCCCAAAGGAACTACACCATGTCCCGGGCCTGCTAGAAACCCTGGGACTCACCATTAACAAGAAGAAGTTGTTCAGCCATCCAACAAAGCAACTCACATACTCGGGCTTCCTGATCGACACAACAACCATGACCTTGCAACTAACGGAAGCAGCACAGGAACGAGCGGCGATACTCCTAAAACATCTCACAGCTGCCGACGAGAAGGAGATACAACGGATCGCCGGCTACCTAGCATGGGTTGGCCACAGTCTCCGGTGGCCAGCCTATGCTTACGCAAGACTGTACAGACACCAGCCAGCGATCGCCCAGAAACTGCTATCCTTCCAGAGATGGTCAAGCTGCATCTGGACACAGCCCAGAACCACTTCAACCAGTGTTCTTCGACGCCACCCCTTGGTCGGTGGTGGCGTACAGTCCGAGACAAAACACCTCCCTAGCGCAGCGACTGGTCAGCCCTGCGGAGATAAACGAGGCAGAGATGGTCGCGGGGCTGCTAGCCCTGTACTGGGAAAAAGAAGAATCAAGACCAGAGGTGGTGCGACTTGGCATAGACAACACTTCCACCTTCCACTGACTGTCAACAGGGCGTGGACTTTTCTTCAATCGTCCCGGCATCCGTAATCTACACCTGTACGCGGCCAACAGACTACGAGATAAGGCCCTGGGATGTGTTTTGGATTGTGTCGGAGAACAACCTGGCCGATTGGCCATCAAGAAGGATATTAACCGACCTACTACGACTAGAGGGACCAACGGCGGGTCCTTTATTTATGAGCATCAGCCTGTTTGTTGTTAGCAACCAAAGAGTAGAGATTACAGGGGTGTTAAACAAAGAACCTTTAAACAGAAGTTTCAAGGGGTTTCAAAAATAGATAATATTTAAAGTGTTTCATACCTAAATGATATTTAAGGGGGTTTGGACCTAAAGAGTATATAATGTGTTTCAAACCTAGATAGCCTTCAAGAGGTGTTAAAATAGAGAAAATTTAAGAATCTAGAGGACATTTAAGAAGTGTAAGAAATTTTATTTTTTGCACTCTTACATTATTATTTAAAATATATAGAACTTTTTTTTCAAAAGAGATTAATTAATAAAAATAATCCATTAAAATTAATTATTTGATTTGCCATATTTAATATTTGTTCAAAATTTTGCTATTTGTTTCAGTAAAAAACTTCTCTATATTATTATGATATATTATTTGTATATTTTATAATGTCAAAGCTTTTACAAGTATTGCCATATTAGTTTTAAAAACAATATATATTTTTAATCTAGAATTAATCTAAAGCGTCACTTATAATTTCTCATTCCTGCCATGATCCCGATATTTTGACTCATTTCCCATCCCGTTCCGATATAAAAATGTAATTCCTGTCCATCCCTACTTAAAATAGTTATTTGAAGTAAAATTTCTTTAAAATTGTATTTGAAATATTTATAGAATCCTAATATCTTGAATACCTATCATAGGATTTGAGATATTTGAGGACTAAATAAATATACACGATGTGCAAAAGGATCTCTCAATCAATCATTGACTATGGTATGTAATGACAGTGGCCCCAAGACGCAGACTGGAGAGTCTCGCCAGGCCTATAATGAATAATGGCAGCGAGACATGGCTGATAAACGAAGGTTAGCAACTGCATAAATGAGATTTGTAGAAAGATCGGTAAGATGCACACAACTTGACCACCACAAAAATAAACACATCTTGAGTGAAATAAAGAGTAATTAATGCCCATTATAAACTATGTACAAAATTCAAGGTGGCTATAAAATATATTTTACAAAATTCCCTGACTTTTTCAGGTTTTCCAGGCAACATTTCCCCCTGTTTTAATGGTGGATTATGACTTTTGTTATTATTTTTCACATTTAAAAAATTAAAATGTTATTTTATTTGGGTATTATTAACTTTTGTTTTAGTGTTTGGTTGCGAAATTAATGGGATATTTTAGACATTTTTTTAAAATTCCCTGACTTTTCCAGGTTTCCCCTGTCTGTAGTCACCATGAAAATTATTGAAGTAAATGGAAGCAGCACGTTAATAGGAATTCCAACAGAATACAAAAACTAATACTGTTTTAATCACCAAGTGGTTGATGAAACCACGGCAGACCAAGAAAAGTATTGAAAGACTTTGGACTAATAAGTGCTGTGTGTATGATGATGACGACAATGAAAACAGGGTGTCAATTCTCTAAAATAACATAATGTAATATTTATTTGGAAGATGATACAGTAAAGGTGGATAGAAAACATATAAAATTATATAACATATAATTGATAGGAAAGGAAACTAAACTGAACATGTAGAATGCAACCTAGGCTGGGGAATTGGGCGATAACAATCAATTTTCTTCAAGAGGCAACCATTACAGCATTGTCCAATGGCAACAATGTAAAGTGTGAACTGTGTTCTTTTCATAGTAAAAGTCATATTTTGTTTGTTCTTTTTATATGTTTATATCCACCTTTCCTGTACCATCTTTCAAATATAGATTAAATTTTGTGCTGGTAACATAATTCAATATTATGTTTGAAATAAAGCATTTTATAAATAATGCAAAGTATTATATTTTTATCCAGCATTATTTTTTAATCTTTTTTAATATTTGAATTATGATTCGGCTTCAAGAATATATCATACTATTCAATTCAACTGTTCTTCGAATAGAAAAAGTGGGCTTTGCACATATCTATCAAGATTCAAATTCAAGAAATATAGGATATAACCCATCTCTAAAAAACAAATAAACTTCTTCTTAATCATTATTCCCACTTACAAAATTAAACATAATTTTAAAGTCTTTAAAAATATTCCTTTTTCATATTAAAAAAAAACCCAAGGAAAAATGGTAGTTCCATTTGAAAAGGTTGGAGCGTAACAAACTTGTAGTGTCAGATGACAGGTCATATATACGCAACTGGATGGAGGGTTAAAATATTTAGTAAGCTTGTGAGGAAAAAAAACCCTGACATACCACAGTGAAAATTATTAGTTTAGCATGACATCACCACTCACATACCATATTGGCCTGGATATAAGACAATAGTTTTTATTAAAAATTGAAAGCAAAAAATAGGGGTCATCTTATATTTGCAACCTAGCATTATTAATTTCAACTTAAAGCCGTTTGTATTGCGTATTTCTAACTAAAGCTAATACATCTAGCACAAAACACGCTTTCACACAAGAAACTATACAAATTTAGGCATTTCAAATGTAAATTATTGTCACAGCATAGCTTCTTGTGTTATTATTTCAAACTAATTTTGGTGAAAAGCTGCATCTTTTAAATATTATTTACTTGCTTTTCCCCCAGTAAGTTTTCTTTGCAAATGGATGTAAACTAATGAAATTCCAGAGTTGTTTTTTGATAGGTCTTTCCGTTTAGCCACAAGTGACCTCCAAAGAAAGGTCCGCACCGACTTTAAAGTTGCTTCGCCATTTTTATTTTTTTCGAGGGGTGAAAATTAAAATTTTAAACTTTTTGGAATTTCCCCCGTCGGTTACAGGCTAAAAGCTATAAGTGTGCCAAATTTCAAATTTCTAGCTCATCTGGAAGTGGCTAAACATTAATGTCAGTGAGTCAGCCATGTGGCTCTATAGTAGTATAATTAAAGTTAGTATTCGTGTGGAAACATGTTGTCTTGCATGATTTACTAACTCAAAAACTTTATTTTATTGTGGTATTTCACATGTAAAAATGTAAACAAACATTACTTCAAAGTTATTTTTCATTTTAGTGGTGTGGTATTCTGACATTACGTTTGAACGCACTCTTAAGAACTGATCTCGAGGAGCGCTTAGTAGGCGCTCAGTAACATGATGGTGCTGCTGTGTATCGACTAGCTGCACAAATCACTCTTTAATAATAGTGTTTCTTTTCTCCATAGTGTGTGACGTCACCTGCCTGCTGATTATCTTGCGGTATTTGTTTATTTTTTGTGTGAATTAGTTACAGTAAAATAAATGAAATATAGTTTAGTGTGGTTTTAATTGCAGTATATTTTTATCTTTTCCAAAGGTTCCTGATAACGTAGAATAACGCGGCACATCGTCAAAACTGATAAACAAAGGTGAAAATTGAGAAAATAGATAAAAAACAAAGGTGAACAACAAAGTTACGATGCATGGTTTAAGGTTGCAGTTGCAAGATATGCTATGCAAACAAACAACTCGGCGGCAGCACAATGTTACGGCGTGACTGAAGTTAATGTGCATCGCTGGCTGGAGGGAAGATTTTCCCAAACTGCAGAGTTGCAATTCAACACCGTCAGGCATTTCATGGCCCCACAAAGAATTGGAAGAAAAAGTTACCCAGTTTGTAAGGAAGAAACGAAATGAGGGTGTGCCCATATCAAGAGAAATCATTAATTTGAATTGGCTCGGGAAATGAATGTTCTGCGGCAGACTTTTAGAGCCAGTATTGGTTGGGTTAAAAGAATGATGAAGAGAAATGGATTATCTCTCAGACGCCGGACAACAATAACCCAGAGATTGCCTGCTGATTATGAAGATAAGCTTTTAAGGTTTAAGAGATACATTATCAGACTTAACAGGCCATGAGTCAGATTGGAAATTGTGACCAAACACCAGTGTTCTTTGACCTCCCATCTAACACTACTGTGCACCCGAAAGGGAAGAAGACTGTAATGATCCGTACCACAGGCAATGAAAAATTAAGGGTAACCGTAATGCTTGCTTGTCTTGCAGATGGTTCCAAACTCCCACCTTATGTAATTCTAAAAAGGAAGACCATGCCACCAGAAAAAATGCCTAAAGGAATTCATGTCAGAGTCTAAGAGAATGGGTGGATGACTGAAGATTTAACGAAAGATTGGATGAATGTAGTAGAGAATAGGCGCTCTGGAGCTGCACTTGGTAGGAGAATCGTGTTTGTACTAGATACTTTTCGGGGTCATCTTAATGACACTGTGAAAACTACTGCCATAAGAATGAAAACTGACTTAGTTGTGATACCAGGAGGAAAAACAAGCCAGCTTCAAGTGCCGGACGTAGTGGTTAATAAGCCATTTAAAGACTACCTAAAGAAGAAATACAACGATTTGCTCCTGGAAGGAAATATTGCGCTCACTCCCACAGGCAAGATAAAGTGAGTGTCTCCAAGCCTGCTAATTTAGTGGATCCTCTCATTATGGCAACGGATCTCACAAGATTCCATTATAGCAGGATTGAAGAAATGCTGCATTTCAAATGTACTGGATTGGTCAAAGGATGATCTGCTTTGGGAAGCCCCGGGCGGAGATGTGTCCGAGGAAGATTCTGAGTGGGAACAAGAAAGTGAAAGCGCCACTTCTAGTGATAATGACAATTCAGTTGATGAGAGTGATTAGATGAGACATAATAATATCATTTTTAATGCGTGCTGAATAACATCTATCCTATGTATAATATTCATAATTATAAGCCAAGTCTACTTGACAGTTAATGTGTATTAAGTTATACCTATTATTTGTAAATTAAAACATTCAACTACTATAAATTAATTATTACAACTTTAATAGGCCTATGCAGTAAATGGAAAAAATTTAGCTTCAACATGAGGTAAGAGAGCACCATACAAAATGCTAGACAACAAACTGATTGACACGCTATACAAAATTATTTGGAAGGCTGGGTGGGTCAAGTGGCTGACACGACTTGGACCATCACTTTGTACTCCTATACATGAGCTTGTCTAGCAGTTGGTCCAAGTCGTGTCGGCCACTTGACCCACCCAGTCTTCCAAATAATGGTTTCCATTTGGTCTACTGGTTGGCTTTCTATCACATGGTCCACGTCATTTCTTCGTGTCTAGCAGTTGGCTGTCTACCACTTTGTCCTCTCGTGTCGAGCACTTCACCCGCTCCCAGGTAAGAGAACAACCTTGTATTAAACACAATTTTTCTTTTATTCTTATGCCATGGAAAAAATAGGGTAAGGGTCGTCTTATACGCTGGCCAATATGGTATATTCTTTGTGTATTTTAATGTTGCCTGGTTGTGTGATCAGACAAGTTGATTCCATAAAAATCTTTTTTTATTTGTAAAATAATGAAGTGTATAAGATTAACATGTATTTAAAAAAACACGGGAAAAAATATGGGTGACACTAGAAAGGCGTTCTTTAAGTCAGATGTAGTTTAATGTTACATTCTTTATTTTTTTAAGAAGCCTGTATTACTAGTAGATTAACTCAACACATTTGTTTAAGGAAAACACCCTTTCACTATAGCCATACAGCCGATATATCGAAGAAAGTACAGGCACTACCAATATAAAGGGAATAGAAGGTGGCGCCAGGTGATTGTCTAAGCTTGTGGCATCACTTATTGCACAAGCCAATGTGTTACATACACAAACCTCCTATATGGAAGACAAACTAAGTTGTTAAAAAATCGGGTCACATTTTGGAACTATAAATAATAAATATACTTTTAAAATCCACACCCATGTCCAATATGTCATTATTCTACTTATTAAAAAAATTGTATGTATGACTATCTTCATATTAAAATATGACTGCTGTGTACTGGATGATTTAAGAAATGACATGATCAAATTCCTCCAAATGGCGCTATCTTTCTATTCTCTTTACAATTGGGACTACCTTCTTACATTAATATAGACCTAGATAATAATATATTTAAATGCAATGTTTTAATTTCTACTAAACAAACAAAAAATGACATTAGCTAGCATTGTATAGGTTCTCTCTGGTTTAGTAAAGGCTAAATCTGTTGTAAAACCTAGTGACATATTCTGCTTAGGAAGATAAAAGAGTCTGTCTCCACTTAGCTGGATTCTCAAGTCTACTTTTTACTCTTTCCTCAAATGGGCTTTATGGATTTGATTTTACGAGCTAGTTTTTTCAGTTTCTAAATTTATTTTATTTTAAGCTGCTGACTGTTCCAAACTTCAAATAGCCAAATAAATTGACAAGTGTCTGATGCTGTGCAGTTGAGATGACGGAGTTCCTAGTTGTCGTGGTGGTGCTCTCATGCAACAGTTGGTTCTCCCGGAGCACCAACCAGAAACCAGCGTGACCTAGCACCCACAGCTGCTTGTCGTACTAGCCTCTTGGGATCGTCCACACACTGCGATAGCTTTTGTACCACCTGACAAGAACATGAGAGGCACGAATGCTTTAAAGATGTATAATAATAATATTTAGCAGCGCGTCTTACTACCCATTCGGGTTATACGCTTTAAGTACTAATCACGCTAAGGGATTAGAAATTGGGAAGGTTGAATTAGAGGAAGTGAACCCGCATTTGCGTGGAGGGAGAGTGGATAACCATTTAGGAAAAAAACTCAGCAGTCGAGCTCAACACGACAAGCGCGTTAGCCAACTACGCCACCAAGGCGGGTTAAAGATGTATACATCAGAAAGTTTTCTTCTTCCAAGTTATGACTATTCCTCATGGTGTTAACTCTTGCAGTAGACTCGATTGCCAATGACAGGGAGATTGAGGTTCGAATCTCAGTTGGGTGTACTGAGTGCAGTTTTTTCAAAATGATTTTCCACTCTCTCTACATGTAAACTCGAGTACACTTACTATAATAGAACCTTCCCCATGCATATAACACAAAAAGGGTAGTAAGAAGCGATAGTGGGGGGAAAAAAGCCATATTTGAATCTTGAACATCCTTAAGAACTTGAGGGTCCCATCCCTACATGATTTTTTTTTTCAATGTTCAGAAATATTCTTATCTCATCTTAAGAAAATAAACAGAGAAAAAAATGCCGATTATATTTAAAGAGTAACTGTGAAATTGACCAGATCAAAGTTTGAAATTTGTATAATAAAATGAAAATAGAGGTAAATTTGTTTCTAGCTAGGCCTAGCCCAACTTCGGATTCCTTCCCTATTATGTACATTACATTATTCTACAATGTTTTAAGACATTTCTGTAGTTAAAAAAAATATTTATTTTATATTCTATACACTTGAGTTCTTTACTAGAGTAAATCTTTTATCTTTACAAACTTTTAAAACAGTCCAGTGTGAATACACTGCAAATTGCAATGTTTGATTTGATAACAATATTGATTATCTGGAAATGAAGTTGCTGTAAATATACTCACTTTTTGTTTGTAGGGAAGTATCATGTGTGTAGGGTACTGGCATATATATAAAATACATTTCAATGCAACAATACGCACAGCCTGCAACAATAAAAACCATTAATTAATTAGCACAAAAAAATATATATATAACATAGGAAATGGACATTGGTTGGGAAATATATATATATATAGAATCCCTCGATCTAGTTTCATTATATTGAAACTCATCTGCAAGGAGTATGTAACATGATAGAAGAGGAAACCTAAAAAGAAAAGTTAGAAAAAATAAATTGGTAATGATAGGAATCAAAGATAGAAACATGTTAAAGAAACTAAGAACAAAATGGATATATATATATAAAAACAGATATATTATTCCCAACCAATGTCCATTTTGTTCTTAGTTTCTTTAACATGTTTCTGTCTAAGTGTCCTATCATTACCAATTTATTTTTTCTAACCCTTTTCTTTTTAGGTTTCCTCTTCTATCATGTTACATACTCCTTGCAGAATAGTTTCAATATAATGAAACCTAGATTGAGGGATTAGGCAGTAGCCATCAATTTTCTTCAAGACCTCTTTTTTCCAAGTGGCAGCAAAGTGAAGTGTATACTGTGATCTTTTCACTGTCAAAACCATATTGTATTTGTTCCCTATCATGTGTTTGTCTCTCTTTCTTCTAGCTTCGTCCACAAAAATAAATAGAAGATAAAACACATTATATATCTTATTTAAATCTTTAAAAGACACAATATTATACTTTGAAAAAGGTATAGAAATATATAAGGGGGGGTGGGGAGGAATATGCATATAGCACCATGGTTTTGATCATTTACTCTAAGCAGTAGATAGTTTTTCAGGAAAAAGCACCCCCATTAGCGTGGAGAGGTAAGGGTAAAACCAAAGTGATATATCATATGTAGAAAACGCCCCCCAATAAGAAACGTATGTGGAAAAACTTGTATGAACGGTGTCAGTAATGGATGGGTGCTGAAAGAGTATGGTTTGAAAGGGGAATCCAATAGGTTATTGTGAAAGGTATCTTACTTTGGTTTGGGCATGTTGAGAGAATGGGTGTGGATTGAGACAAAGCAAATATATGAAGGTCAAGTGTGTGGGTCAAATGGAATATGTAGGCCTTGTAAGACATTACTAAATGTTGTAGACAAATGTGTGAAAAAAATAAACATTAAGAGCATGAATGAGTCTGTGTATAGATATTATTGGAGCAAAGGGAGTATGCAAGGATAGGCAGGGCCGCTCAGGGGGCTGGGGCAACAATATTTTGGGGGGATCCCTTTCATATAGATAATAAACAAAACTCGCTTAGTTCAGGGTTTGAATCTCACTCGAGTGTTTTTTCATAAATGGTGTTCCACTTTTTCTCCATGTAAATGTGGGTACACTTCCTCTTAAATTAACCTTCCTATCCCTAACATATTAGCATAGTTAATAGTTAGTACATATTCTAAACATATAACTCAAATGGGTACCAGTGAAACACGACGATACATTTTTAAAACGAAATCAGGTGAGCTGGCGGCCGGGGTTCAATCCTCGGTTCCCGGCACAGATATATCTGATTACCAAACCCTT
Source organism: Timema shepardi (assembly GCA_902151425.1). Taxonomy (NCBI): domain Eukaryota; kingdom Metazoa; phylum Arthropoda; class Insecta; order Phasmatodea; family Timematidae; genus Timema; species Timema shepardi. The sequence continues at coordinate 29,920 of CABFVX010005552.1, read as the reverse complement.
CCTTCACCTCTGACAAGACATCTTGTGAATGTGGGGAATGCCAGGCCTCCACGTTAAACTGTAGGTCCTTCATTTCATATCACAATCACCCTACCATTACACATTAGCGTAAGTGGGTATAACCCGAATGGGTAGTAAGACGTAGTGCTAATAATAAAAAATAAATTGATTACATTTTATTATTATTATTATTATCAAGATAATCTTAAACTGTGTACATAAAAGCTTGCTTCAAAAATGGTTAAGCTACAATAGTAATTTCATTGAAATACTTATGTACGTTCACTCTCATATCATTTAAGAACAATTTTTCGAGCTTTCATTGCAGAGAATTCATCAATAAGATCCTCAAAACTTAATTCCTTAACAAGATCATGTTCAATGCTCAAACTTAGCAAATGCTACTGACAAAGGTAATAACGTTAGAAGTCTTAAACAAAAATGCAAATTTGTGGAAAAACTGTTTTTGCCCCCCCCCCTTCCCGGTGGCCCTGAGAATAGGAAAGTATGGAGAAAGCTAGTGAGGCTGGATTAAGTGTGAAGTTTACTACACCATAAGAGAACGGAATAATTTGGTAGGTATGTATAAAAGGAACAATTACAATTTGCCTTTTACAGCTATGAGGAACATGGTTCATACGTAACATACAAGTGGTCTCACAGTTAAAGGTGTGAGTCTCAGAAAAGATTGCCAGTCAAAGGTAGGTTAGAAACTAAAATTCCATTCTCAGTCCAGTGCATTGGGGACTATTTTTTATATACGATATTATCAGTGTGGTTTTCCCATTCCCACTCCATGCTAGTGCGGGTGCTCTTAACTCAATTCAAACATATTTTTGACATCTACACATACATTTGATAAATTAAAACTATACAATTTTATTTGTTTTTGATCAAATTGCCATAAGCTTCTAAGGTTTATCAAAATAGTAGTTTATTTAATTTTTAGTTGAAATAAATGTGCATTTATTAGCAATCTTAAAAATTTTTACTAACCTTAATAAGAAAATTATTTTAATTCCCCCCCCCCTACTATCCCATTCCAGTGGGATATTGTCGCTTCCTGACCAAAGATTTCCCAAAGTCAACTGTCATTCTCGCACAACAAACAACTCCATGGTGTGAGCCCCCAAGCGAGCTATACTGACCGAGCAGTCGTCGCCGCCAGCAATGATAGTGCCAACATTTGAAGATAGAGGGTGTCATGTAGGTGGTTAGCACAGCAAACACTCTGGCTTTTAACCTCAGTGTTCTAAGCCAGAGTCAACTTATTTATTCAAGTCACTCCTCATTTGTCCTCACGAGGCAGAGTTTGATCCTGTACCAATTCCACTGCTTCAGAGATAAATTTTTGAAATCGCCGGGGTTTGAACCCAGAAACTCTGACCACTAGACCACAGAGGTAGTAGTCATTCTCACACAGGTAAAAAAAAAAAGTTTTCTATAAGAGAAATATAAGGACTCAAAATTTTGAATTGAATCCATTCAAATTCAGTTTCAAAATTTAAGAGATTTGTATAATCCTAGTCACATTACTTAACAATATGAACAGTACACAGTAAAAGGGACACACACCATATTGTTTGGTAAGGACGCCAGCTCTAAGAAACAAAGTAACAATGTTTGGAGTTGAGGCTCCAGGCCGGAATGTTTGGTTCTAAGTAGGTCCTGTAGGATCTCCACAGCAGAGAGCAGTGCCGGCGAATTCTGCTGGATCAGCGACAAAAGCCTGGGCAGGATCTAATTACACAGAAAGTAAATAATTAACCTAATGGGTCAGGAACTTAAAGAATGTAATAATAAATATCACTTTACTTCAACTTAAATTAGATCATATCACTGAAATTATTATGGAATTTAAGTAATAAATAGGTTTTTTTGGGTTCAAATATTCAGCAATAAGACTTTCCCAAAATATGTGATCTGTAATTTTATGAAACGGTAAATATTTTCCATTTATAGTTTATTAAAATGATTAAATGTCACAGTTAGAGGATCAGAAAAGTTGCTTCAGTTGACATATCTAGAGATATAAATGATTTTTATTCTAGATTACGATTCTTCAACATTTAAAATTGCAATCCCTTTCCAAATAAACAACAGCACATTTAAAATGTGTTATTTATTTGTATATATATGTTTGGATATGGTTTATATATATATATAT
>CABFVX010005552.1:0-12262 GCA_902151425.1 Timema shepardi | reverse complement strand
CGTCCTCAGCAGTCGAGCAGCTCAACACGACTAACGCGTTAGCCAACTATGCCACCGAGGCGGGTGACTCTTTTATAAATACATTAAGATTATTAATTAAGAATAACAAATTTACTGCAGTTTAATATTGAGTTTGGGGCACATTAAACATCTAGATTCATCATAGTCGCAAGTTTTTTGTTTTTTTTTTGCAATTGCAATTCTTTCTCTGTATCATAAAATAAAAGCAAGTAAAGAAGAATTGGAGTTCTGTCTCACATGGCATCTTGTTGAGAGAGCAGGCTAAGATACTGGCAGCAGCGTTGTGCACAAACTGGTCACAAGTGTGGACAGACAGCTCTAACAACTTATCCAACAATGTGTCCTTGTGGGGAATGTCAGCTTTATGGTGCAGTCCTGTCATCACACCTTGCAGCAGGAACACCTGGAGTGACGGAAAGAACAATACAGAGGCATTATCATTTAATACCACTATATAGTAATAATGGTATTCAAGATTCATAAAAATCTTTAAAAAAAAGTGTCTCCATTATTATTATAAGGAGTTTGATTTCAAATGGGATTTCAAGCAATTGGCAAAAGGAATTATATATACTTGTGTAGTTGAGAGTGAAACAAAATCACAAAACAGGACAAAATTGTATCAAAACAATTATTAATTTACTAAAAATGTGTTCTTGTTGTTGTTAATGACATAAATATGACAAACAAAACGGAATTTGTCAGAGGCACAAAACAAATTTTTTAAATCAATTTTAAATAAGTTCACTCTAACTTAAATTGTTCATTTTTAGAGAAAGAAAATCTAAAATTCAGATTTAAGAAATCTCTATTTAATACATATATGTTGATTAAATATGCTATGAAGAAATGAAGTCCCCTTTAAGTGTAAGGAATTGTTATACAGGGCGTAATTTGAACCCAATGTCACATATGCAGCAGAGACTAGGAAAGTGGAGACCATAGGAATTAAGTTTGTGAGGAGCATGTTATCTGTCACGAAAAGAAACAAGATTAGGAATGAAGTTATCGGGGAAAGTGTAGGGAATATACGAGATAGTAAAGGAAGCAAGACTGAGATGGTATGGTCATGTAATGAGGATGAAAAAAGAGAGGACGCCGAAGAAAGTGTTGGAAATGAAGTATATGGGGAAAAGGTCGCAGGGGAGGCCAAGAAAGAGATGGGAGGAGCAGATAGCAGAATGTGTTCAAGTGAGAGGAAAAGAATGGAAAACATTAAGGCTAAGGCAACACAAACAATTTTTCCCGCTGCGATCAAGCTGTTTTTATCACTTCGTCTAGCATCCCCCTGTACGACTTTTGTAGCTGGGGTCTGAGCGGGAAAAATCGTTCGTGTGGCCTTAGCCTAAGGGAGGAAGAGTGGTGAAAGGATACAGGGAGGAAGCATCTTACTAAACTCACCCAGCCACAGGCTGGAAACATTTGATGATGATTATGATTAGATTATTGCACAAAGGCGTAAACGATTAAAGGTTTCTTATAAGTGTTTTAGATGTACGCTTTATTGTGAAAATAGCCTTTATTTGAAAGAAATATTGCATTCTTGGCTTGCAAGAAGCATTTTAAGCAAACAATCCAGCTCCCCCTGAACCAACCGTTCACAAATTTTTGTAGTTTCAAGTCCATCTGACAGTACTACACACCTATATATTAAAAGTCTATTCATTTTAGATTAAAATATAAATAAGGTAATATAAAGCCAGCCTACACAGAGATTAACAGAGCCAACCATAAGCCACAAAATCTCTCAGAAAGTTCAAATTTAAAAAACAGAGGGTCAAAAAGCTTCTCTAGTACTCACTGTATGAGAGTATTGTGGTGGTGATTTGACCTCTAGGGGCTGGAACTTAGTTTTTCCTCTATCCAGCATGGTTGATTGGGGATCATCTCCAATGAAGATGGGTACAAACTTCTCCAGCAGTGTGTTCTGTTCACTGAAAATGATAGCTTGGATTGCTACTTTATACTAAGAAGAATGGTGTCTGACAATTACAAAAGTTTCTAAAACCATTTTCATACACTCATATGTTAAGAAGGGGTGGAAAGGAGCATAATTTAGGTCAGTATTTTTTTTCAACTTATGAAGCAAAAATATTTTTTTTTGACAAAATTTATTATTTATTTTTTGGCATCGTGTCTTACTACTCATTCAGATTATATACTTATATACTAATTACTGTAAGGGTTTCATGGATTAAGGAGGTTATGTTTAGTAAAGTGTACCCACATTTGCATGGAGGTAAAGTGGAATTCCATTTTGGAAAAAAAAAACTCAGGATGGCCGACTGAGATTGGCACCACATTCTCCCCGTAATCAGCAGCCTAGCCTACTGCGATAGTATTGTGTTAGACCATGATGCCAAAATGATTAGGTGGGTTTCAATTGATTTTCTAAAAAAAAAGTACCTAATCTCAACAATTCTTGGATATTTGTCGTGGTCATCGCAAAATATGTCCAGGACTTTTTATCTTTATTTAAAGTCCTGGTAAAATTCTGTTATGCTCGTGAAAGATATTTAATAATAATTTTACTATTATTCTTAAAAGGAAATAATACCAAAGAGAATGATGGAAATGAAGTATGTAGGGAAAAGGCTGCAAGGGAGGCCAACAAAGAGATGGAAGGAGTAGATAAGAGAAAGTATGCAAGTGAAAGGAGAAGAATGGAAGCAAGAAAAGGAGGAAGAAAAGAAGAACATGAAGGCCTTTTACTAAATTGATCTGTCAAAGACTGAAAATTGTTGATGATGATCTTGAAGTAATGTGAATATTCTTTGCAAGAAGTACATACCTGACATCCAGTACAGCCACAATGGCCCTAATAACGTCTGCTGCTGCTTCTATGAGAGCCTTGTCTCTGAATGTCATCTGATGGATGTTATCTGGGCTTACGCCTGCAATCCAGCTGGTGATGAGGGTCAAAACAGCATCACATTCTTTATGCAGGTACAAGTGGACTTCAGAGGGGGTGTCTGGAGCCAAAACCAGAGTCCTACACAGAATTAAATCTTATTTAAAAAAATCGGCATCCTTAACCAGAGATGTAAAAGATCAATAGGACATCTCGGTGAAGATGATAAAATTTTATTATTCAATTAAAACCTTCTACACGCAATAAGATTTTATTTAAAAAAATTACTTGACATCCTTCTTATAAATATTATTAACTAAAGGCTAAGCTAAATCAGAAATTGAAAAGATAAGAACCGTGTTTATGTGAACATCTCGTAGGACACATGATATTTACACAAACCCATTTTTTTATCACCAGGTCTTACTATTCGTTCGGGTTATATTCCTATATTATACTAATGGGCTAGCGATTAGTAAGGCTTAATTTAAAGAAAATGCACCCGCATTTGTGTGGAAGGAAAGTGAAACACAATTTAGGAAAAACCACCCTCAGCGAACCCGACTGGGATCAAACTTTGATCTCATCTTCGGCAGTCTAATCCAACACTAGAGTATGTGTCCTATTATTCTTTACCATTTTCCTTTTTCTCCTCTTTTGTGTTTTTTGGTTTTCTCTTTTAGGAAGTTGCGTTGCGCGTTTCACACTCCTCCCTGATAAGTTCCGATAGAATGAAACCTGGGTCGGGGGATTGGGCAGTGACGATCAATTTTCTTTAAGAGACATGGTGGATTTATACAAAATAAATTAACAGTGATGAGCCGGAAGTGCCTCCTGGAATAATAATAATAACGCTTTATTTCCTGTCCAAAACTTGACTTGACGGGAATTTGCCAATCTCGCCTAATCTTCAGGAATGAATATATTCCAAACACTTTAAGCTGTTGGGATCCTGACCACATAATTTATGCTTCTATTTGTGCTTAATTTTCTATAATAAGCCATGTGTACAGTTTTATTTTATTTTTCTGTCATATTTGTTGAACTGTTAAAATTATTTCCCTATAATACCTAAGGCAATGCAGAGAGACAGAGCAACAGGTAGCACTTTGCGGCTTAGTGATCTGTTCCAGCACCTGGGGCAGGACGTAGGACATAAAGGGCTCCCTGGTAGACAGATGACAGAAGCACTCTAATCTGCGCTGGACCTCATCTACACAAGGGTACTGCTTATCTTTGCGTTGATCCTCTTTATCTACAATATCTGAAACACAAAAAAAACCTAAATATAAACTATAGGAGTGTGCGAAGCTCTAAGACTTCGACTTGGCTTCAAAACAAATATTAGCTTCAATAATGAAGCTTTGCCAATACAAATATTGACAGCTAAATCTCTCAATTCATGGTTAGTTATTGACAGTTGAAGGGAGCGGTTATACATATTAAAAATTAGGACTCATCGAGTACACGAATTTTAAGCTTTGAGTGGAGATTGTCATTAAAGCTCGGTATCAAACTCAAATGCATGGTGTCTACTCAACTTCACCAATGAAATTCCTGACTCTTTCCCTGATTTCCCCTGATCATTTCTTAAAATAATCGACTCAAACATATGTTACATCTATCTAACGCCCCCTTACCCCCGTTTTAAAAAATAATGAGTTCTAAAATTAAAATAAACAGGTTTTTTTTAATTTGTGTAAACATTGTTTACTAGGAATTATAAAATATATTACATAGCTACAAACAAAAAAAGACAGGTTGAATCATATTATAATTTACTGATTTAATAATTAATATATTTAATATTTTGAATAAAACAACATTTTCTCGAATTTTTATTGTAATTTACCAAATTCCCGACTTATTCCCGCCCCATCACTTCAAATTCTCGGCTAATTCCCATTTTCCCGGATAGTAGACACCCTGAAATGTTTAGTTGGCTTGTCATTTTTGAGCTTCCTTTTGGGCAAGTACAAATCAATTTAAAAATAAAAAAATTAATTGTAAGAATATGCTATTTAATTTAAATTATATCAGCAGTTTCACCCATAAATCATTCAGTAACTTAACAAATTGCTCAAATTAATATCAAATTTGACATTAATAACATATTAGAGTTCTAAAACTACTTTCGACAAGTAGATATATTTGGAAGAAGGTATATGAAAGGTGGACCGAAACATATAAAAGTGACGAACACAAAATGGCTTTTACAATGAAAAGAAGAACACAGTTCACACTTTACATTACTGCCGTTGGACAAAGAGGTAATGGTTGCCTCTTAAAGAAAATCGATCGTCACCGCTCATTCCCCTGACCTAGGTTTCATTCTATCGAAACTCATCAGGGAAGAGTGTGAAACGTGCAATACAACTTCCTAAAAGAGGAAACAAAAAAAACACAAAAAGGATAAAATGGAAAATGGTAAATAATGATAGGACACAAAGATAGGAGCATGTAAAAGGTATAACACAAAGGACAAACACAGGAATAATAATCATTAGTTTTGGTGTTTTTACATGGACCATTTCTTAAATTATAATTTCAGTTAAATTAAAAATGTAGCTCTAAGAATACGTAATGATTGTTTTCATACTTGAGAAACATTTAAAACTTGTATTAATATATTCAACTACAAAACTAACATTAATTAGTTACTATTTAGCTATAAAATTATGTTATTTAACCTGTCTAAAATCAGTGTTGATCAATATTATATAGTAGGTAATTTATCAAACCAGCAACATTTAAATAAAAAAGTACTTACTATTGCATATTGTCCACCAGGGATATCAGTTTAACCATCTTATATTTTATTTTAAAGTAAGAAAATCAACTTTTATGAGTATTATATATTGAAATGAAATCGAATGGATTAGATTCAAAAGTTGTTCGCCAATGTTTACACGTGGGTCCACACCAAGCTATGTTTCCCATTGGAAGTGGGAGACCAAGACACTGGCAACATTCTTTGATCCTTTGCCGCTGGACACTTGGGCGATAAACATCGGTGTGTATCTGGCGATTATCATCAAGTCTATACTTGGTTTAAGAGGGATATTTTAGTGTGATCCTTGGAGCTTTGTTTAAAAGATGTTAGATGAAAGGATATTGTAGGCTGTATTTGTTTAATCCATCACAATACAGTGCTGAAAGGTATGCCAATGAAAGATGAAATATCTGCAAAGTTAATAAATTTGATAACTACTCAACAGCAAACTCACAAAAAAGAATACCCTATAAAAGGCTACTATGACTGCTCTACAAAAATTTAATTTATAAGGTACAATGCACCCACTGCATTGTTGAATACAATGACTTCAATACAGGGAGCTTCAAACAACCAATGAATGATCATTCTTTTGATACCAACTACCCACCAGGCAAACCTGTAACACTTCATGACCTAACACATCAGTTAGATTTTGACTCCAGAATAATATAGATAAGTCCTCCCCGACAGTCACAATGTTCCCCAACTTTGTCGGTGGAATCTCAACCACCAATTTATAATCAAGAGCATATAACTCCCTGGTTTCAAGCTGAGGCAACCAACCATTTCACTATAATCTTTTACCCAAGCAGGCCTAATCAAATCAGTCATATTTATATGTGTTCACAACCATTAGCATACATTATATTATTAATATAGATTATGAAAAACAGAATATTCTATTTACAAACAAGAATCAAGACTTATATGAATAGACAACTGCATGATCCAAGTAAAAATGATCAACCTATAGCCCAGTTGGTCTTTACTTCTCTTCTGGTGTATCCTGAAAGTTACCATTATTGTGATGTGTGTAAACCTTGCCCTTCTATCCTAATTTAAATGTTTATAAAATTCATTGCTTATAAAAGCTACTTTTTTACTTTATTCAGAAAAAAAACTCTGACTGCACTGGTAATTGACCCGCTATGATGGCAGCGTGGTCTAACGCGCTATTCTCGTAATAGACTAGATTGCCAATGACGAGGAGATCGAGGTCCAAATCTCGACCGGGTGTACTGAGGATGGTTTTTCTTTTTCCCTATAAACAAATGCAGGTACACTTCCTCCAAATATAGCCTTCCTAATCCCTTAAACAATTAGTGTAATTAGTACATAAGCGTTTAACTTGAATGGGTAGTAAGACGAGGTGACAAAAAAAAAGGTGGGAAGAGGGGGGCAAACAAATCCAAAATAATTCACAATATCATTATGAACTGACCGAAATGTGGTGTGATATCTGCATCTTTCAGAGCCTTAAACACTTGGTCAGGATAAAGCTGTGCCAAGGCCTTGAGACAAGATACACCTTCATATCTGAAAAATGCAATAACAACATTTCATCTTCATTAGTCAAATAATAAACCATAAGGAGAACAGATATCAAGACTCAAAACCGAAACGCTTTTAAAAAATATATATTGTAAGTCTAAAAGTTCACATCTCAAGGCATATCATGCAGCTTTATTTATAGAACATAGCAAAGTATTGACAAGAGGACTTTTTAGTTCAATCACTGTAACTTGGATCATAAATGTGCTTGATCAACCTGATTCTTAAGTATTTAGGTTCAGGTTTGATTTTGTGTACGGGGTATTGGAGTGTGAAAGAGAAGAGAATGTTGTGAGAAAGAAAAGAAAAAAAAAGAGAAAAAAGACTGGAATCTTCTATAACAAGGGATACCGCATAACTGCACAAAACCGTGGCCCTTGTAGAAAAAAGGAATTTATGGATCTAAATAATATAAAATAGGTCTAAGTGAAATAAATATATTTTTCATAACACAATAAGTTGAATAATAGATGATGAATCATAAATCCAAAATAAGTTTAGCGAGAAAACCTTGGTTAACAGTAGTAGTACACTGTAATTTTAACTAATTTACCTGACACTATAAACAATCTCCTGCGTAATGCAGCCACACAGTCTAGACAGAAGTTGGGCCCGAGATTCATCAGTCAGTGTCCCTGCCATCCCAGTCAGGCCTTTGAGAGACTCCCTCCGTAGGTCCTCGTTAGGCTGATATGATGCATCCAGGAAAACAGGAAACACATCTTGCCACAAAATATAGATTTCTGAAAACATATAAGCTATGTATAGTAATAAAAAAATAGCTTTTTCAATGTTTAATATGGTTAAGTTTGTAATATACTAAGTTGGATACAATTTGTAATAAAATAACAATGTGGAAGTATTTTAGAAAAATGAGGCAAGGTTCATCATCATCAACTGTTTTCAGCCTGTGGCTGTGTCAGTTTAGAAAAATGCCATCTTTCCATATCCTTTCCTCCTTTAATTTCCCCCGTTTTTCTCCTCTCACTTGAACACTTTCTGTCATCTGCTCCTCCCATCGTTTTCTTGGCCTCCTGGCTTCCCTAGCGTTCTTTTTCCTACATACCAGTATCTAATCTCCAACAGTTTCTTTGGCCTCTTCTCTTTTTCCATCCTCATTACACGCACACATACCATCTCACTCTTAATTCCTCTACAATTTCATGTACTCCACCCTTTCCCCTACTCTTTTCTAGATAACTTCATTACTGATATTGTTGCTACTCCTAAGAGCTGATATGCTCCTAACAAACTTCATTCCCATGGCCTCCACTTTTCTGGTCTCTCTTACATTCAATGTCCATGTTTCTGCTGCATGTGTGAAAATAGGTACAAAGTACACCCTGTACAACACTTCCTTACGCTTCAGGGGTACTTTTGTCCAAAGCAGGTCTCTTACGCACCTATATAACTCTCCCAGATGACATCTTCTCATTAAATCCTCTCTACTTCCACCTTTCTCCTTAATCATGCTTACAAGATATTTTATGTTCTGTACTATTCTAAGCTCTACTCCATTCAACCTTTTAACTTTATTATTAGGCCTTTAAGTCGATCAGGGATAAAAAAAAGGGGCATCTATACAATTTGCCTGTCTGAAATGAAGTCAAGGTAACATCTGATTGAATGAAGAGGGGGAAGAGGCATATATGAAGTAAGGTCTCAGTCGATAAGACAAAGGGAATTCCAGGCCTCCACCGTGGTTCGGATTCCACGTTAAACTGTAGGTCCTTCATTTCATCTCACAATCACCCTACCATTACATACCATTACACATTAGCGTAAGTGCGTATAACCCGAACGGGTAGTAAGACGCGGTGCTAATAATAATAATAATAATAATAATGATAAGACAAATGATATTTATAAAAATTTGATTATATATTTTGACTCTTAAATTAGAGGTGGACAGGATCCCGAACGCTCGAGAAAATGTTGGAAATTCACCCATTCCCGAGAGTCATGCGGGATTGGCCCCCTCCTGGCACATTTCAGTCGAGGAAACAATGTGCTCATTGTTCCAACAGGTATTTAGGCTCTTCACTGTTAATCTCATATGACTCATTGTGCTCTGTTTATCAACAGTTATTGGTAGGGTTCAGCATGCGAGAGAGCTTGAAAGATTTAGAAAAGGACAGACACATATTATTCTCTACCATCTTTTGGGACATGAAAATGAGAGGGGACGGGCGTAGCTTGCCAAGGTAAACTATTTTGGAGGATCAGCCTATCTGTTGTTAGTGAACTAAATAGCTTGTAGAGAGTAGAAAGATGTTAAACTAAAAACAATCAAGGGATGTCAATTTCTTAAGGACATTAAAATGGGCTTCAAACAAAGAAAATTTTTAAGGTGTTTCATACAGAGATAACTTTAAAGGGTTTAAAACAAAGATGACATTTAAGGTGTAACAAACCTAGAGACCATTTAAGGGGTATCAAACTAGAGAAGATGTAGGGGATTAACCTAGAGAACAAGTAAGGGGTTTCAAAGCTAAAGATTATTTAAAGGTTTTCAAACCTAGAGAACCATTACTAGAGAGCCAGCCCTAATTGTGTGTTAAAATAGAGAACCTTTAAGCAGCATAAAACTAAAAAAAATTTTTTTAAGAATAATTGAATATGAAACACAATCTTCAAAAGAAATTAAATTAAATTAAAAATAATTGGCGTAAAAATATCTGGTGAAAAAACTAAATGATTTGTAGTATTCAATATTTGTTCAAAATGTTGCTATTTGATTTGATATTCACACGCCCCTAATTATGTAGGGGTCTGCGAGCTTGGGTTTTTTCATTCAAGTCAAGTGTTTCCAAAAGCTGCAGAGTTCAAGTCGAGTTCGAGTATATTCATAAGCTAACTAATATGCTTGCCAATCCGATTATATAATTACACATATACTTTTTTATTTTTTAAATATAATTAAAAAAATCACTAATCAAGATATAAAAAAACTGTTTTATTTAACATTAATTTTTAAGCTTTGAAAATTTTAATAGCTTGAAATAGAATAAATCACTGAAAATAACACCAAAAACTGAGTAAATAACAAAGCTTAAAAAAACCTACTTTAAATTTTACGCTAAAATTGGGTTATGCATAATAGCTGTTTCAGTGACCATCAACTTTGGCAGGATTATAGTGAAATATTATGGCAGGGTTATAGTGAAATAAAGTCTAAAATAAATAATTGGCTTGGAATCAGAAAGGGAGGGGAGGACTTCAAACCTGGTACTTCTGCATAAATATGAAGAGGTTGGGGTTGGGGTGGATTATCCTGATCTTTAAGATTTATTTCATCCCAATAGGAATCACTCATGTTCACACTCGCCTTATCAATGTCAGCTGCCACTCCTATTTGTTCCGATCTTTCAATTTCACTGGAATATAATTCCTGTTCAGTTTCATTATTTGCAAATTAAAAATCAATGCTTTCATAATCACTAACAAACTGATCACTCTCGCATGAGCTATCAATAAATATTGCCGGTATTTATTTCTGTGTCTTGACACCACAGCTTTTCTCTTAGTAGCCATGTTTACAAACTGTGATGAAATTTATTTCATCAGCTTTCAGCTTGGCTAGTGGATAAACCCTTGAATAATTAGATGGCCACTAAAATTATTCAATCTATCTACGGGGAGATAATTGCTCGGAATCAGCTCAAGATGACAACTAGCACCGCCCATATGGATTTCTGAACTAGTTAGCTGAAAGTAAAGGTTGTCAACAAGGAAAAGGGAGGGGCAAGATGGCAGATGTTGTCGGGAATTGAGAGAAATAAAATGCTGATGGGGATTCAAACGCCAATTAATACGAGGTGACGGTAGGAATTATCTTTTCTGTTCACCGTGGATGTTCGAAGGAGGATTGAGACGGCCATCAAGATGTGATTCCGACATGTAAAAGCTATTTTCCAAGTGCAGTTTTGTAGCTTGGAGTTTATTTTCTTGTGTTATTAATTTTTTTATTTGTGAGTTATCGAGTCTCAAAGAAACCCCGTTCAAGGGTAAGTGTATTTTTTCTATTCAGGCATCTTATTAATAGAAGCTTTTCTTATTTACTGAACTTATCAGCCATGTGGGTCAAAAATATGTTTGGTAGTAATGGGTGCACGTCCACTTGGAGCAGGAACACTGGTGTTAGTACTTAATTCTTAGCTGGTTTGCTAATTATATTTTTATAGCTTTGAAACTTATTCATTATTTTGAGCATAAATGTAGAAATAGACCGAATTATTGAATTTTAAAATCCTCATAGGCAGCTTCGGTTCTTGTGATGGACCCCTATACTTAAGCAGACAGCGCAAACATAGTTATATGTGCACGATCTGTAAATTTAATATAAAGTACACATCTTTTTATAATTGAGAACATTGTTTGGTTTATATTCCTTGTGATTTTTACTGTTGTATTATTAACGTACATTTGGGGAAACTGAGACTATTACTTTTTTAAACCCATGTGATATTACTCAGGGTCTTCCCACCCAGGCTATACGAATGAGACTCTGGTTATCCGGTTCCAAAACATTTCGTCCAAAACATGTAGGAGTTTGGTGGCTACCATAATCTTGTGAGAGGAGATTCCGGACCCTCGCACAGTCCCACGAGCAGCCAAATCGGGTCAAGCCACGCAAGTTACACTGGCAGTTTCAATATAGACCTGTCCTTTATATGTGTGAATAAATCTATAAGGATACATTTCATCCCATTTCAGAATCTTAAGTTTTATGTTAGGCCATTATTGCTTTAACTAATGACTAGCTTGGACCCTCAGTCTATGTAATTTTATCATTGACTGCTCGGCCACCTCAGAGAATAGTGAGGTATGAACCCTGGGTTCGTGCCTAAGCTTGTGCTATATATATATATGCATATGTGTCTAGATGTATATAATCCTTTGTGGTGTACTTTTAATGTTGCTTAAACCTATTCAGAATTAGAAGGTTTAGTTTATACTTATGATGTTGCATAAGCCTATGGGTCATTCCATGTCAAATCAACCAAAAAAAATTCAAATTCAAATTCACCATCACCGATTTCAACCAAACTCAAAATTCTGAT
>CABFVX010005551.1:17517-39122 GCA_902151425.1 Timema shepardi | reverse complement strand
CCCCCCCTTTCTATTTCAATTCAGGTGACTAGAAACACCATTTAACCCCGGTGATTCTGTAGACGAATCAACTATTAAATTGGACACCTTCAGGAGAAGTCATGTCCTAGAATATTGTATTAGACGCCGTCAGGATATGTCCGGTCGTGGACTTGGACATTTTCAGGATGTTTTCGTGTTCTCTATAAATCTATTTCATCGATATTATTTTAATAGACCTGAACTATGGCTTGTTCAATTTTGAAATTAAAGTAACGTATTTATTGGAATAAACCTGAATAGGCAACGTAAACTATTCGATAAAATTAATATTGTTTGTAATACTAAATTTTGTAATGAGACACCTAATTCTTTTTTTCCACCAATCAGGCGCTAGTGTCAGTGAGTCACGGAATATATCAGGTTGCCATATTTTTGAACTAATTTTGCTAAAAGTATTTTATTTGAATTGTCTGAATTTAGCTGTTAATGTAAACTCATATTTTGACGATGTTTTCTTATTTTGAATTGTTTGGTAAAGTAACGTAAAATGTTGCTGATGGATTGATTTTGACTTTGAATATTTTCCAAATTATTTATTTGAATTTAATTGTGGTTTATATAGACTTCTTTTGTGTGTTATATAATTTTTATTAACAAGTAGGGATCTTGTTAACGTCCGTAGTTGTGGCTACATTTAATAGTTCTGCGTGAGTTTGACCTATGGTCTGTAAGCCAAACTATTGTGTTCCCCGAAATATCCGTACGATATTAAATTTAACTTAGCTTTCTTTTTATTTATTCAATGTAACGTAGCAGACAACTTTCGTACCTATTTCAAAGATGCCCATTAGGCTATTTTCTGTTTGTATTCAATAAATATCTAATTTATAATGTAATTTGCTCGGATAGTCTACACTTTAGGTTTTGGCAATATTCACTGTTGTGAAACTGGCATTGTGTTGTTGGAAAGAGTGGTTGTCTCTTCTATTTTTTCGAATTTTATCTGGATTAATTCTGAACGTGTTATCTTTCTTAAGACTGAATTCTCTCGACTTTTCTGGAGTCATCAGAAAAGATATAAAAGAGATGTCATCATGAGGGACTTAGTTTATCTCTCTTTAACCCAGAAGATCGTGTACTTACCGTGTTCGTAATAAGATAAAAGACGTGGACATTTTTAAGTTCGTCTCAATTTTTCTTTCATGTGTAGTGTCGTGAGTGCGCTGATACAGTGACAAGTGGAAAATTAATCACAGAAACCATTTTAACGGTTGCTTTTCTCTGTGAGTTTCGTGAAACATGACCTCGAGTTTGAGACGTTGTGAAAATTTTCCAGATGACTTTGGTACATATGCGGCGAATATAGAGTTATTAAAAATCGCATGAGGAGCATTACAGACTATATAAGACAACTTTATCTTGCGTATTTTGGCATTTGTTCCCTTACCTTGAGATCTCACAGCTTATATTAAGTAAGGACCTATAAAATGCCAAAACTACATTAAACGTAAAAAGTAAGACTAAGACTTATAGAGCAAAAAGGTCTGATTCATTCAAAAAAGTTTGATTTGTTAGGTGCTCAGTGAGGCATTTTTGATTAATAAGCTAACTATCCCCCCTATAATAATCATCAGTGAAGATCGTCTGTCCAGCCTAAAATATTTTGAAAACAATAAGGTCTAGGAAGCTGAAATGTTGTGTAACCTTGTTGCAACACGTGGATAACAGGATGGTTTGGCTTACCGCGTCTGCCCCAGTTGACTCGTCACGACAAGGCTCCAAGTCAACAACACCGTCGCGGCATGACTCATTTCAGACTGACCTAGTGATGGGCAGAATCGGGTAAATAGAATCGATTCATTCGATTATTCTGAATAATCGATTCTTTAAAAAATCATTCGAATGAAAACAGTCGCTGACTTGACGTGAACTGGCCGATTAATTCTCTTATCACTCCCTTTTCAGAAGTTCTGAGGAATTTCGACTTTATGAATATGAATGTTTCCAGGCTATCTTTATACAGGTCTTCATTTCTATTAAGTTCATTTTCAATAAATAGTCCCCATTTGCTACAAAATAATCGACCTTACGCCTTCTAATACTTCTAATACAAAGTTTAAGTGGTTGTACAGTTTACAATCGAATATCAGCCAGAAATAATTTGAATGAAAATTACAAAATGATTCGATTATTTTGCGACATTACCACATAGCTGGTTCTTTTTCATTTCATTTAAATTTTACCTTCTTAACTAACTAAACTCATATAGCACGAACAGTCTGAGAGATAAAAAAAATTTAACGTTGACTTAAATTTGTCAAGTAGATAAGTATATACTTTTTACTGTATGTATTTAATAAAACATTTCCCGGCCGTAATATTTAGATCGTATTATAATTTTATTCATTGAAATAATTTCACATTCCTATAACATAAAATATCATTATCCAGCAAACTTACCTCGTCGTTTGTCGAGTAGAAAATGTCAGTTTGATTCTAACTGAATCTTTAAGGGGGCTTATAATTGATTCAGATATTAAAATCGAAAATATTTTATCCCTTTCCCGATATATAAATAGGATTGTAAGATTATATATTTTTGTTATGTTTATAAAATATTAAAGATACAATTATATCGACTCTTTTTAACACAAAGGGAAACTATGTTCTTTATTTTATTATTAATCGTACGCAAAAGTATTTATATTAATTGAGAGGTACTTATGTGACTAATGCGTTTACTGTATATTATTTTGTTGTGGCTGTACTTTGGTCTTTGACACCGGCACAAGGAACTAAATACAATAATAGAAAAGTGTTGATAAGCAGCAAACGCGAAGGAATGCGTGTTGGGAGATCCGACAGCAGGGACATAATAGCACAAAGCAAAACGAGCAACTAGTAACTACTTTTAGTAAGAAGTAGTAAACATTCTATTATTACCGACTCTTTACTACTTCTCAAAATCATTCGATTATTTTTCACTGCTGCTCACCTCTAATTGTGCCTCACCCAAGAAAATAATAGACAATCGATATGCGCAGGTTGGGTGAGCGCCGACAATTGTGATTGGAAAATAACGGAACTATTGTTCGGCGCGCGTTTGAATTATGCCCAGACTGTGTGAGCATGTTCCAGAACAGTGTTACACCCCTTACTCCTCTACCCATCCTTGCTTCCCCAAGTGTGTGTATATAATGACTGGACTCAGTAGTGACAGTACACCAACTTAATGATGAGGGGACTCAGACAAACAACAGAAACTTGTGACTGGGAAGGGTTTAGGAGGACACTTGAGGACAACATCCCTGAAGTGCCAAATATGGACACAATAGAGCAGGCGGACGCTATACTACGACTATTCACGACCACAGTTCAGGAAGCCTACAGACTTAACTCCACTAGGACCCCCATACAACACGACCTCCGACAACAACACCCAGACTTGGACTTCCTCATAGCTCGGAAGAGGGAAGCGAGGAGGGACTGGCAGACCTACAGAACCCCACACCACAGAACGATCTACAACCGACTCAGAGCCCAAGTGAGGAGGAGAGTCAAAGACATCAGAAACGACAGATGGGACACATACGTCACCGAGGCCGCACTAGACAGGGACAAGTTGTGGAAAGTAACACGACAACTCAGGGGGACCACTAGAAATAGGACCGTACCAGCTATCCACGGGAGAAACGGCATGGTCTACGAAAGCACAGAGATGGCAGAAGCCATAGCCGAGGTTCTAGAAAACCAGTTCAAACCAAACGACGAACCACAAGACTACGACTTTACCAGAGACGCGACCAGAACAGTCAGGGACTATCTGGAAGGACCGAATGACACCAGCGCAGAGGTAATCACTCTGGATGAGCTCACCACAACCATAAAATACCTACCAAGGAGGAAGGCGCCAGGATACGACCACCTGACCAACGAAATACTAAAACAAATGCCAGGGAGAGCGGTAATAGCGCTACTGACACTACTAAACGCACTACTGACGCTCTGCTACTTCCCTACTGACTGGAAGCTGGCTAGGGTAATAACAATCCCCAAACCTGGTAAGGACCCGATGTTCCCTCAGAACAGAAGGCCGATCAGTCTACTAGCGACCCTGAGCAAAGTATACGAGAGACTAATTCTCAAAAGATTAAAAGCATTAAACAATAGACTAGGAGTTATTCCAAACCTTCAGTTTGGATTTAGACGTCATCATTCCACCACTCATCCCACATTAAACTTAGTAGAAGACGTAACCGACGCGTTTAAAGAAAAGAAATATACAATAGCGATCTTCCTAGACGTCGAGAAAGCTTTTGACAAGGTTTGGCATCTTGGACTTATTCAAAAACTAATTAAATTCAACTACCCCAAATGGTTAATCTTCTTGATAGCCAGCTTCCTCAGAGGGCGTACGTTCCAGGTGGTTATGAACGGCAAAAGATCGCAGACACACACTATTAAAGCAGGGGTACCACAGGGCTCAGCACTAGCACCGCACTTGTATAACATTTACGTAGCAGACATACCCACTCACGATAAAGTTCAGGTTAGACTCTTCGCCGACGACACCATGCTCTATGTAAGTAATAGAAACATAAATTACGCATCACTTGCAATGCAAAGATACCTCCTCCTCCTCCAGGACTGGCTCTCCAACTGGAGAATTAAAGTAAATCCCACAAAATCAGCAGCAGTAATCTTAGCCAAAGGTAGGAAAACTCTCCCTGCCCCACTCACCCTATTTGACACAGAGATCCCACTCCAAGACGAAGTCAAGTACCTTGGGATCACAATAGATAGGAAACTCACCTGGAGGAGTCACATGGATAAGACCAAGAAAAAAGCAATGGGTAGATTCATACAACTGTACTCCCTGTTTAGAGGAGGGCAGCTCTCAATTCCCACTAAAGTACTACTATACAAGCAGATAATTCAACCAGTCATTCTATATAACTGTGTAGTATGGAGTTATGCCTCCAAAATACACACCCGCAAACTGCAGACAGTACAAAACAAAATACTAAGAATACTCACAGGGGCAGACAGATACACTAGCAATGCCAACATACACGCGATGACAAACTGCCGCCAATTACAAGAAATATACCAGGACAGAAATAGGAAACTTTACGATCAGACTGAAACACACGACAACGAACTTGTTAGAGGACTTGGACAGTACGACCCGACTGAACCACGACACAGCAAACGGCCCAGACTGGCGTAGTTAAGCATCTAACTTACATACATGTTAATAATAAAATTATATATAAAAAAAAAATTAGAAATAAAAAAAACCTAGGATATAGGAACCGGAACAAAAAAAAAAATACTAGATATAAGAATAGTGTAGTATAGATTTAATATAACTGACAATTAACTACGCCAGTCGACACCTCCACCCCAACTAAGACCTGATCATCACAAACCACTCATTTCATCCCATCATACCTTATACACACCTTCCTACATCCCAGTCAAGTAAATCCTCCCCAAATCCCGAGGCCCAGTGCAATCATTCAGTTTCACCAATTTCACCTCACAGTGTAAATAATGATATTATAAGTGTAAATAATTTATCAAGTGTATGTATGTACAAGGTATTAATAATCATTCACGAGGTCAGGAGTCACGAAAGTGACTCTATTCTCGAACACAAATATAGCCCTTTCGCAGGCAGACCTGGTTTGGCATTACGGTCAAGTCAGTACAGTCCTGAGTCGGGTTACAAAATTATACACCTGTAGTATTCTGCAGGCTCATTTCACCTGTTTCATTTCATCTGGTAAATAAGTTCATTCGCGAGGTTAAGAGTCATGACAATGACTCGGTACTCAAACAACAAATCAGCCCTTTCGCAGACACCCTGGTTTGGCGTAACTGTCAAGCGGGTAGTTCTGAGTCGGGCAACAGCCGAACGGTGACAGTACACATTGCACTACGATCGCTTGGTGAGGCACTTTGGTCTTGGATAGATTTAGCTTTGTTTATTTCTAAACTCAGTTTGACATTAATTATTCAAAATTACCGTTTGGGATGTTATATTATAAATTGAATCTTTATTTATTTATACCGGGTCTCCTGAATTTATTTTAAATACTATGGCTAAACGTAATACTGTTGCACGGTTGGACCCAAAACATTTGTCTGATCGGGAAACTCTTTTATCCGCTTCAAGGATGGGTTTACGATTTAGAGCACCGCCACTTTAGGTCTTGTGTTGTATTGGGCTGTATTATATTGTAATTTACCCGAATCCTATGTTTTAAGATTATGCCTCGTGTTATTAATGGGAAGTTTATTTGTTATTGTTAAACATTGGAGATTTATTCTTTGTTGATTAAATCAGGGGCCTCGAGTCGGTGTTCTTATTCTTTTAACTCTAATAGAAATGTTTACCGCTAGTTTTCCTAACTATAACGAATGTATATTTCTATTACGCCCATTTATGGCAGTTAAGATATTCTTTTATCTAGAACATTTTGTCTATTACGCTGATAAATTGAGAGTCACTGATGGCGACTAGCTAATATCCTTTTGATATTGCCATAGTCTAGGGTAAACCAACGCCATCTTTCGTTATTATTGTTATCCATACCAGATTTGTGGGAAAGTCAATTTAACCGTAATTGTTTAAATTGTTTGTTTGGCCATTTATGAACTTAGGGAGGTGTCCCGTATTCTTATTGTGTTATTATTACTCTTCGGCCACTGTGCCTGGATACAGTGCCTAACGTTGGGCATGCCTCACTCTCTCATAGAGCCTTTTGTCATTTTGTTGAATAAAAATAAAAATAAGACTCTCTTGTAACCAACCTGTCTGTTATTTATGGGTATAAGAATAAATAAATAGGGGGTTTACAGTTGTAGGCAATCAGTTATTACCCCAAAAATGTGCATCAATACCTTAACGACCTATAGTTCCCATGGATACCCCCAAAATAGGTGGTTTACCATAAAACCAAAGTCGATAAAATCTATAGTTCCAAAAGATCTAGAAAGCAGAAATTTTTCAGGTAGTATAGTCTCTAACCCAAAGTTAAAAAAGATTAATATAAATAGCTATTTTTCAGTATGGTAGAGGATTTAGCTAGTCCTTTAGGCATAGGGACCCCTCAAAATAACCAAGAAAGTCTAATTTTTTAATATTTTTTTAAGAAAATACCCCTATAAAATACTGGGTGAACCCTTTCTTTAAGTGGAAGCAGAACTTAATTTCTTCGTGGAAGGTGGGGGNGGGGGGGGGGGGGGGGGGGGGGGTCAGCAAAATAAATAAATTAGGAACTTGCTTCCCCCTTCCTTCCCCAATAAATGTTTGAAGATTGAATGTCCCGAAAAGCTATGTGGGCGATTCTCTGAAAATGTGATTATTTTTATAACCTATTGGGAGTATTAATAACTAAATGATATATTTTAATATGTTTTTTGTAACTGAAAAATAGTTTCAGATCATCGGACCACTGCCTACAGCGATTAGGAGGTGTAAAATTCTAAAACTAAATTATCTCCAGAAGAGTAAAATTGGGCATGGCTTGTTAACGTCCCCTTTCAGGCTTTGTAATTTTATTTTGAAAATTCAAATAAAATTTAAATCACATATATAGTTAGATTAAAAATATAGAAATTTTCATCCTCTTGTTTGTCCTACAGTTTTAATATTTGTAGCTTATCCAGTAAATAGTAGGCCTATATTAGGCCAATATTACAGTATGAATAGGCTTAGAAGGGAACTGAAATGATAGCTCACAGAAAGAAAACAAATTGAGGACGATAATTTAAATATAATTAGTATAAAACAATTTCTATGTTAGATTAATTAGTTTGTTTAGTTTAAGTGGCATAACTAACCGTTCAACTACAAAATTGAGATTTATAGAAACTATTTCAACTTAACCTCTAGATAATAAGTGCTGCAACATAACAAAATACCAGAAAGTTTACATAGGCCTAAAGCTCATATCCGTATACGCGGCCATCAAAGCGGGTTTTACTATGTTCGTTTAATTTTCGCTCGTACTCAACGTTAGTGTATTAGATTATTATAAATCTAAATAGGTTCAATACAACAGTAGCATCGACGATAAAACGATAGATTTTCGAATATTTGAAAGTTTAAATAAAACTACTAGGAATGGCACAAGGCCTATTTGAAAGTTTGAGTATTCGATGAGGGCTTAGACAACTGAGGGTTGGTTTGATGTTGTAGGGGTAGGCAGGCTAGTGGCGGGAGTAGGTAAGCGATAGTACACAGAACATCGATCAACTAATTTATACTCATTTTCTTTGATAATTACAATAGTTCCATCTGGTTTATTAATTTGAAAAAAATTACGTACCTTTATTTGCACTAAAATCCAATGCTTGTACTGAGAAAAAAATTGATCCTACTCACAAAGGTCAATTCTGCATCAATTTAATAAATTAATTGTTAATATTTATTAAAAGCTCTTTCAGTACAAACATAGAAATTTATTTGACTCACAAGATTTTTAAAAAAAATACCCCATGCTCCTGCGGTATTTTACAGTCCCGGAAAAATCCGAGAAAGTAAGCGGTATTTTGGCGCTTTTACCAGCCGTTCCGGTCCACCGTGGGCGTAAAACCCTACTTTTGGACTTTACTCAATAAAGACATAGGGATTGTTGGGTAGAATACCAAAAGCAATCAAGAGCAGGGATATTTTGTTTTTTAAAAAAAAGAGATTAAGATGTATATTTTGGTTAAAATATATATTAAACGTTATTTTTATAAAGTGCAGTGAAAGTTTTCACGTCAATGCAGCTAAATTTGATCATATCTAAATATAAAATCAGTCTACATGGTCAGTGGTCGGCCCTATTGACCGCTGTATTTATAGCGCCGATTCTTGATTTGTAGAACTCGACTCTTACTACAAAAGAAGATCTCAACTCCGAAGAGAGTTGTTTAAGGAACTCCCTTGTCACTAATTTACTCAGTACAACCTCTCTCCACCTCTAATCATTACATTTGAATTACTCCGCTTACTGTTTTATTGTTTGTTTTTATTATTTATATCAATTCTGATTGATTTTCACTACTACTCTCTATTAATGTGGCTATAATTAATTAGTATTTATTTTATCTTTTAGTAACTATTTATTTGTGTATATTTAACTATGATTGCTTATTTTTATTTTCTTATGTAATAAACGTTTTTATGTAAGATACTCATGTACTTTATAGTGTTGGCCAGCACTATAATGAAGAGAATTAGAATTGGAATTGAAATTATTGGTATGAGCCTCCAAAATAATATGGAAAAATGAAGATAGGTAAATAGTTTATAACCTGTGTATTTGGTTTTACTTTAACAAATGTTAATTATCTACTATTTAATCCAAGATTGTGCTTTTTTTTGTAAACAACAGATTATATAACCAATCAGTCAATCACAGAAATATCTATACATTAATCTATAAAGTGTTGACAATCTTGTTTACAATAAATTGTTTTTAATTAAATTTTAAGGTTTGTACTCTCAAACATTTAAATCATGAATTTATATTTAAAAAAGATATTTTAAAGGTTGAATGAATGAAATAATAAAAATTGACAGTTCAGGAATGATAGAATTGTATTGTATTTTTAAAATACAAAGACAATCCACTATAAAAATTGAAATATAATTTCCTGCTGCACTGCTTCACTCTAGTAGACGTGCGGTGAGTTAAAAAGAGAGTACAATATTTAATGGCTTTTTGTCTGTCCTCTGCTAGTAGCTTTGTGGACTAAAATTAAGATCAAAATGTTCTGTCACCTTTAGCATAGGCCTAAGTATTAAAACTTAAGATCCTCTATTTGTGGATATAATTCTAGTTTATCATTAGGTTGTCTTGTTTAAGAAATACTGGAATGGTAGCCATTCCAAATGGATACAATTCCGAGATTAGTGGGTATAATTCCAGTGGGTTCAATTCCGATTTTTAAATAAGGTCGCTCGTTTAAGAAATACTGGAACGGTAGCCATTCCAAATGGGTCCAATTTAGTCGTTTCCCCCTGAATACCACGCCTCTGCTGCGTGTTCAATCCCATAAATTATTGTACAAAAGGTGTAACCTTAGTTATTATTATTATTATTATTATTATTATTATTATTATTATTATTATTATTATTATTAGCACCGCATCTTACTACCCGTTCGGGTTATACGCACTTACGCTAATGTGTAATGATAGGGTGATTGTGAGATGAAATGGAGGACCTACAGTTTAACGTGGAATCCGAACCACGGTGGAGGCCTGGCATTCCCCATATTCACAAGATGTCTTGTCAGAGATGAAGGAAGGGTTTGGTAATCAGACAAATCTGTGCCCGGACCAAGGATTGAACCCCGGAAGTCACAGAAGTCAGTGGAACCCACAGAAGTCTGACACCTTACCCCTAGACCGCCAGGTCACCCTGTAACCTTAGTGAGAGTTTATTCATCAACAGCTAGTGGAGGAAGAAATGGGTCAAACGTACTACTAACATTCATTGGAAGGAAGAAATTGTAATTATAAAAATAACAGCTTACTTGGTAGATCTATACTCACGCCAGTGGCCAGTCTCTGACCATATACTCCCACGCCCATTAGTGTAGCAGCATTCAAAATAACAAAAACTACCGGACACCCTCCAAGATTATCTATGTAGCAGAGCTGAAACAAGTCGTACAGCACTTCCAAGAAGATCGTGAAGAAATAGAACGCGATTTTCATCCCAAACAAATCGTTTATCATCTCCATTAGCTGATCCAATTGAACATGAAGCAACCTCACTTCTTCCAGTACGTTTCCCTTGACACGAGGCAACACTAACAACGTCGCCATTTTGTTCTGCCACAACTTGACCACATATTTGTATCTGTGTTCTACACTGGAACACATGAAAATGAATGTCAACACAAGAGTCTGTCTAGCCATCCAAGAATACAGAACTATCATATTATTTAACGCCACCAAAACAGTCCAATATCCATTAAGTTGGTAAAACTGTCTGGTAATAATAAATGAGATAATAAAATAGCAGCAGGTACCAAGATATACCCAAAATATTCCTGTGGTAGATAAGGAACAGTGGCTGTAAACTGTTTTGCTAACTTCATAGCACTTCTTATCAAAGTTTTCAATCGCCGTGCACAATGAAATAAGACATATGTCGTAGTAATAACAAACAAACATTATTATAATTCTTCGGAAAAACAGGTAAGGAATAAATAGACCCCACCATGCATTCGTTTGTAAACATGATTCTAGAAATGCACCGATGACATTACAAAGAAGGCAGAATAATGTTTTAAAAGATAGAATATGTAAGATGATTTGATTTTCACTGTTTTTATTTTTGATGGGCATTGTTGTTGTGCCAAACAAAACACACCATTTCAGAAGCGGTTGAAATGAATCAAAAAAGGTTTGGTTTTTTTCTTCGTGGCCAAATACTATTATTTTAAATCGCCTCCACACTTCTTTTGTATCATTCTTTATGCTGTTCAACCAACTGTTTGCTCTTGACATGTTTTAATTCGACCGAGGGTGGCAGTCAAATGACACAATTTTTATTTTTACTTGTAAAAAAAACTTAATCAAAGATGTAATCGTTTCACCGTTATATTTTCACTTGAAGGGCTAAAATAATAATGTTTCTTTCTCGTCTCTCGTGTGAACCTAATCCACTTTATAAATCAATAATCCAATATTGAAAGATGAAAATTGTAAACAAAAAGTTTACTATCGCAAGGTTTGATAACAAACAAGGGGATAGGCTTCACTAGTAAAGTAATTATTTGGGAAATATAATAAATTATTATTATTATTATTATTATTATTATTATTAGCACCGCGTCTTACTACCCGTTCGGGTTATACACACTAACGCTAATGTGTAATGGTAGGGTGATTGTGAGATGAAATGGAGGACCTACAGTTTAACATGGAATCCGAACCACGGTGGAGGCCTGGCATTCCCCACATTCACAAGATGTCTTGTCAGAGGTGAAGGAAGGGTTTGGTAATCAGATAAATCTGTGCCGGGACCGAGGATTGAACCCCGGCCGCCAGCACAGAAGTCCGACACCTTACCCCTAGACCACCAGGTCACCGACAATATAATAAAAAAATATTGGTTTGAATGTTATTAAAACATTCGATATTGCAATAATCCGTTTCAGCGCCCGCACGGTCGAGGCGCTACTCTCACAATAGACTTGACTGTCTATTACAGGGAGATTGGGGTTCAAGCCCAGTCGGGTATTCTGAGGGTGGTTTTCTCTAAATGGTTCCCCACTCTCTCTACACGTAAGTGGAGGGTACACCTTCTCTAACTTCAACCTTCCTCGTCTTTAAATTATTAGCGTAATTAGTTGTGTAGCCTGAATGGATAGTAAGATGCGGTACTAGAATTTTTTAAATAATGAAAGGACATAAAGCTTTTTCTATTTCAAAACCATTAGACTCGTTTCGATGATCACATGGACTTAGGCGTCACTCTTGCTATAAGCTAGATTACTGAGGAGTTTAAAACTAGGTCAGTTGTACTGAAGTTAATTTTTCCAATATTGTTATGCATCTAGATCGGAATTATTTGATACATATTTATGTGTATCGTATAGACATAAAAAACTTAACTTTTCCTTTATTTTTATGGAGCTTGAAAAATGTAATAAAGTAATCAACACTAGAGTTCCACCTCAATGATCCACAGTTTATTTGCATTAGACTACAAAAGTGAGCTAGGGAAGAAGAAGGTATTTATTAGAAGAAAATGTGAATGTATCTGCTTTCGGAAGTGTGAGAAATAATTTTGGATAAAAACACCTCAGCATATCCGTCAGTAGATGGGGAGATGAGCTGCACCAATGTGACCTTGAGCATAGACCCGCGTCTAAAGAGGAATATACCGTGGAGGCTGTCGCAACCTTGAATACGGCATCATACAAACTGCTCGACAAGCTATGAACAATTATTTGAGAGGCTGGGTGGGTCAAGTAGCCGACACGACTTGGACCAACTGCTAGACAAGCTCATGTATAGGAGTACAAAGTGATAGACAACCAAGCAGTCGACACGAGAGAACAATTCTGTAAAAAGACCAACTGCAAGATACCCAGAAACGACATGGACCAAGTTATCGACACGAGCTGGACCATCGCCGTTCGGCTGTTGCCCGACTCAGAACATCTGTCTTGACAGTTATGCCAAGCCAGGTTGTCTGCGAAAGGGTCTGATTTGTTGTTTGAGTACCGAGTCATTGTCATGACTCTTAACCTCGCGAATGAACTTATTTACCTGATGAAGTGAAACAGATGAAATGAGAGTGTATAATACTACACTTGTATGAACGAGCTGGACCATGTGATAGACAAGCTCCTTTATAAGAGGACAAAGTGATAGACAACCAAGCGACCAACACAAGAACCAATTGCTCGACAAAAATCAAGATGAATCCACTTAAGAGTGGCTCAAGTGACAGACAAGTTATTTCAAAACTAACAAAGATATAACATGGTAGTATTGGTTGGAATGACAGCTCTGAACCACTTTCTCTCATAAGATTTGTAGCCATCTCAAAGGGTTTGCCGTCTGTAATGACCTAAATACCATAATGGTCTCTGCGCTGCGCAAACCGTATCAGGTCATTGTAAGTACCGTTACCTTTCAGACACCTTCTAGCTAGCGACGTGGATGGACGTGTCTGCTCGATGCTCTGTTCAGGCAACTGTGGGGTACACTTTGGCGTTGAATGAATAGCAAATGATGGTGCACAAGTGGTCACGCACAGAATGAACAAGCATGGCTTAGCAAACGGTGGTGCAAACAAGTGGCGCCCAAACCTACCCTCCCTCCACGCAGATGAAAGTACATTTTTTCTATTCGTCAGTTTGAAATGAACACTATGGAAGATTATCAAAATGTATATGATTAAGCGATGTTCTACTTTTAGCAGACGTCTTCGAATACTTCCGCTTTTTGTGTTTTGAGTATTATAAATTAGACTGTCTACATTTTTTGCACAAGCCCTGGACTAGCACGGGAGGCATTTTTAAAGATGACCAATGTTGAGTTGGAACTACTAACTGACATTGAAATTCATTTATTCGGGGGTCGGGACCGAGGATTGAACCCCGGACCACTAGCACTGAAGTCTGACACCCTACCCCCTAGATCACCAGGTCACCTTGCGGTCACAAACTTTCCACTGAGTCTGTTCATTCTGTCAAGCTGCGGTACGACGACTATGAAGCCCTCCTTGTTTCTCCAGTCGCCACGTATTTTAAAATCTAAGTAAAAGAACCCTAGTTTTTTTTTCAAATCACGCGAGGGAGATTAAAGTTGTTGTCTATTTCCGCATCAGGAATATCCTGGGTTTCCCACCCTCCCTCCACGCAGATGAAAGTACAGTCAACCTTCTTTGGTTCTATACTATTAAGGTAAATAACTACTAATATGATTTCTCACGCAAATCGTCACTTATTCCACTCTTGCATCGTACGATTGCCTGCTCCGGTGCTAGTTGATTATTTTACTATGAGATAGCGCGACATGCTAGATCTCAACAATGGAATATTGCTTTTAGCATAGAGAGAGACAGAACACTTTATTATATTGTTTTTTATGAATAAAACACTTATTAATTGGTCAGAAATATTGTTCTCTGAAAAAATAACATTCATTTAATATTTTTATTACAGGCGACCACCACCGGTAAAACGATTTATCCCCCGAGACCAATTTTAGCCCCTATGTCTTCCTCTTGTCTGTTTCAGGTTCCTTTCTAGGGTGGTGGAACACCTGGTGCATGTGACATTAGGTAATTACGATTGAGTTTCCATTTTAGAAACAGGTTTTGATAATAGTTACAGAAAGGTCGGGGTTTGATTCCGTGACAAGTTATTTTTTTAGTAAATTTTCATAACTCGTTTTCCAATTCCAACTCGGGAAAATTGAGATACGTTCCCTTAGTAAATCTGGTGGCGATAAACAGGGTGTGTGGATGTGTTGATGTGTGGATGTGTGTGTAAATATTCCAAGGTCTTTCGCTTTTTACATGCAGTTTATTATAAATATATATTAGAAACTCACTGTTCTTTTACATTATCAATAATGCATTTTATTTATTTATCTGAAATAAAATAATCGTAGTTTACTTGCGACAGTATATAGAAAGCTCGGATATAACAGGAAAAATCTAATATTTCGGGTAATTCACGTATGATTTGTTTTTGAAAATTTAAATATTAGAACCGAACGGGTAGTAAGACGCGGTGCTGGATATTCGATTTTAAAAGGGCCAGTTGAGCGTTGCATCTTGAACATACATGTCTACTTTCAGCTAGTGTTCGAGCTTGAGTGACTGTCAACGGTACTTTCACAAGCAGGGCCTGGTGCGACTCTGTGTGTGTGTGTGTGTGTGTTGTGTGTGTGTCACTATCTATTCCTGGCAATACCGATGTGTAGAGGTTAATGCCTGGTTCATCAGCCCCAGGATGAACAACCCCGGATCTGGGGGGAGGGGCGGGTTAATGCCCGGTTCATAACCCCCAGGATGAACAACCCCGGCTCTGGGGAAGGGGGGAGGGAGAATGACAGTGTTCATGACCAGCAGTCAGAGGAGGGAAGTGAAAGGGAGGGCTTGGCCGTCAGACTTCAGCGTGCCCTTGGTGGAGATGGATCTCAACTATCACAGTGTGTACCACAGATGCCCGCATGCTGCGAACCATTTATCACACTCTAGCCCCGACAGCCATAGCGTGAGGTTCATGTTACTTGTTCCGGGACAGTCCATTGTAGTGGAAGAACCAATGTTCATTCTAGGCCTGTCAGCCGTAGCGCAAGCTTCGTGCCGAGCCCTCCTGCTGAAACGTCAAGGACTGTATGCCCATAAATAAACTACAACACCCTAATCAATTAATAAAAACTCCAACACCTGTATCCTACCAATTAATTAATTAACAATAACCAATTAACAATAATTAATTAATTAATAATCAATTAACAATCATCAAGAACCAACATGTCCGGGGTTGGGGGTTGTAGGGGGGAAGGTCAGGGGGAGGGGAAAGGAGGAGCTATTTATAGTAGCCAATCAGAGGAAAGTAGGTTAATTGAAATCACGATACTATCTCGCGGTGTGACGTAGTGATTCGAGGTATCCCCCTAGCTACTCCTATCGATTCTGTGGGGAGTGTTTTGAAGAAAGAAGTGAAACAGAAGTACCCGACCACCAAGGAAAGTCTAGTAAAGCACATTATATCTGTGTGGCAAAATGATTAAGAAATTGTACAAATGTGCAAGACAGCAATAGAGTGCATGCCACGTTGAATTGAAACTTCAATAAGGGCTAGAGAGTGCCATACTTAGTACTAGGAGGAGTATAAAGAATGTAAGTAAAGTAAAAGTGTATGTAGGTATAGTTTGGTAAAAGTTTATTATCGAATAAATTAATTATTTCGTTAAAATTAGAAAATTGCTAGTAATTGGCACATGTCCCCGTAGTCAATAGAGATGAAAGTTTCCGCAGTGACGGCTCACGGTGGAGGGGTTAAATTGTAGAGGTGGCAGCATATAGTGTGTTACGAGACGAGGGGGCACTAGGGGGTCACGGGGAGGGGTAGTTAGGAAGCAAGGAGAATAGGGAAGGGGGGATATAAAAGTGGGGCCAACTTTAAAATTATTTTAATCAACTTATTGATGATAAAAAAATTGAATTATGATTTATTAACATAACAGGTCTACAAAAGCTCACATTCATTTATTTATTTGCTACTTTTTATTTTTAGCATCACGTCTTACTAACCGTTCGAGTTGTACGCCTGTGTACTAATTACTCTAATGTTTTAGGGATGAGGAAGGTTGAATTTAGAAGAATTGCACCCGTGAGATTGGAAAACTAACCGGGAAAAACCGCCCTCGGTGCAACCGACTGGTTTCGAACACTGGTCTCACTGTCATCGTCAGTCCTATCGAGAGAGTAGCGCGTTAGACCGTGCGGGCCACTGGAGCTCGTTTGATGATGTTTTCTGGTGTTAACGCCTTCGGGAGAAACTAATCCTAAGTATAAACTTTGACATTTGGAATATTTATATATCGATTACATTATAGTTCCGTTTAATCAGTTGAAATTATTTTATAGAAATAATAATTGAAAATTTTCCGGAAAAATAATTAGGGAAAAATGTTCCGTCTCACATCCCTATTAGTCAAATGATTAAAGTGGTCGACATTAAGTCTAGAGGTCCCTGGTTCGATTCAAGGGAACACTGAAAATGATCATTATTGTTTGTATTTTTTAAAAATTATTATTCTTACAAGTGAATTAATAAATATATAGGCGCTAGGTTTGAGTGTGTAACTTTATGTGCACTGTCATAGATCTAGGGCTATTATGTGTGTCTCAAGAATGCAAGTTAATTAGAATATTTTTTTCTTTGTTCCCTGCGAAGAAGTGAAGGGGTAGAAGACACACAATTCTGACGACTTAGGCCAACCGGTAGTCAGCTTATCTGTTGAGTTGAAGGTTATGGGTTCGATTCCCACCCCGGGGCAGTTATGTATTGTCGTTAAAATAAGGTTTGTTCTCGAATTAGGTTATTTTGTGAATATTGTGACGAAACAGTCGGTGTATTCTAAAAGCGCATGTTATAATACCCCTAAAAATAGTAAAGTGACTGTCCACTTACTTTATCTAGTGTAATAATAAGTCCTCAAATTGAAACAACATAAACCTTAGATTATCTGTGGCTTAGGGCAACCTCAACAATATATATATATATATATATATATATAAAAGCATTGAGACTATAATAAACAAACAAACAAAATCTCCGGGGTGTCCTCCGGGGGATTTGAAATTGGCAAGGGACTATTTTCCCCTTGACTGTGCTATGAAATGATCTCCCTCACCTCTCTACACCTACCTGCCTGGCGCTGCGAATCTCCACGGCTCGTCCAGGGTGCTGTCCGGAAAGGTAACCAGCACGATCTTCGCCGACAATATATAAACCAGGGAAAAGGTTTTTTTTTTTTGCTCAATGAATCCTACGCCGTGAAGAAAAGGTATACATAAAAAAATACCTTTCATAACAGAATATTTCCGGGGAAAAGTATTTTATAGGTTAGGACCTAGAACTTCTTTATAGAAAAAAAAAAATATTCTTGACCTGTCTACCAGACGTCATGTTTAAGTTATATTGCTAACCCTTACAAATTATCATTGGTGTATATATAATATTTTCTTAAATCAGGTAAAGAAAGTTGTTATTACATGACGACAAAAAAAAACAAGGTAAAAAACCACGCTGGCCTTGCACGGTCCAGAACCCGTGACCTGTCCGATTTAAGTGCCTTCAGGGAGTGTAGATTAACTGTGAATATCTGGAAAAACTGAGTAGTCTAGTAGAAAGAGAAAAAAAAAACATTTATATAAGATTTTGACGTATTTTTTAAGTTATTTAACTTTGGATCAGATGATAAAAGAAAAAATATATATATTTGAGGTGAGGTAGAGAGAAGTATGGAGGAATATCAGCCTGGGTTTTGATATACTCCGTAGATTACGGAGTAGCCGTCGAGGATGGCCGCGAATGGTTTTTCCACGTAAGACTGGTCCCTTCTTCATCTTGAGCCACGATTTAGCACCAGTTCATGGAAACTTTCCACTTAAAAACTTGTTTTTACTCCCAGGCACCATCTTCTTTTAGTCACTTCCCACTTAGAGCGCCATTTTGCGCCTCCCGGCATCAATTCCGCGGGCTTTGATAAGGCTCCTCCAGTAGAATAAGGAAAGAAAGATTTTGAAAACCAGGTGAGTTAAATAATGAAAATTTTTAAGAAAGGTCAAATGAACGGGAAAAGAAAAGGGGGGGGGGGAAATAAAGCTGATTTAATGAAGCTAGGAATCCAGAATGAAACATACTGTCGAAAGATCCTATTTTCCCTGGCTGTTCGTTTCGCTGAAGTAACTGTTCCCGTGGCAGATAGAACTACTTTTCCTGCTCCACCTCTCGGATAGGAGTGAGTGGAGTGGGTTAGGAATTGAAAAAGAATAAGAAGTAAAAAAAACTCTACGCGCGCCATTTTTAAATTTAACAAGACTTAAATCAATTTAATAAATTTATTTATTTCTTATTTCTTGGATGTACCAAATAAAAACATGCTTGCACACATAGTAAGAGACGCAAAAAAAAGAGTAATAAATGAACAACACAATTCGGTGACTTTTATTACAGAAGGTACCTATAACGCTATTCTTTATTTACTTTATACCTTTACTTCTATTAGTTAGGTACTTATTTTAATTAATACACTCACTTCAAAATGGTTATCGTATAATACTTACAAAATTCATTATAACTATACTTTTTGTATTAGGCCTACTTAGATACTGACTCTTTCAAAAATTATCTTGTGAAAATCTGTTTTACTACTAACATAACCTCCTTCAAATCAGTCCACAAGAAAATTAAAACAAAGTTCGCTTCCATTTTTAAAAATTGAACTGAACTGAATGGAGTGAAAACGTGTTCGTTTCGCCTCGGAGAGAACAGGCTGTTCCTTCAGTACCCTACATACTCTAACATGGGAGTGGAACTGTTACAAAAAGTCGAAACGAACAAAACTACTGTTAGCGAGGAATATAAGATTGTCATATTCTTCCAGGTATGTCCGGGTCCAGGTTCAGGTTTATAATATCTTTATATGTTAAAAATAGTGTTATGGACCGTGCAGAGCTTACAAAGACACAGGACCAGAAATTATGGGGGGGAAATAATATAAAATTATACAAAGTGTCGGGAATGAGTTAGTTCTTATTGGTCCGCTAAGAGCGGTAAATGACATATCTCGAACTGAAGCAAATCAGGTGTACCAACAAAATTTAATTTTACTAATTAAAAAATTATATTAAACACAAAAGTTAATTGAGCTTTGTTACACTAGCCTATACATAAATATAATGAAAAGGATTTCAAGTCAATTGCAGGTTTGTTTGGTCTTGAACTCCTTATCATTCGTAAAGTGTGAGATATATCGCCGGCCTCAATTTCTCGACACAGATCTCTTGTCGGCAAGATTGTGGATCCGTGAGGGGGTTTCCCAATACACTTCCGGTGATATGAAACAATATGCTATGGCCTTGGCTACACACTTTCTCGCGCTGGTGCAATTTAGAGAATAACTCAAATGGATTTCTGATAAGTACTTCAATACAACCTCCAATAATTGTTTAAACTATTATTATTACTATTATTATTATTATTATTATTATTAGCGCCGCGTCTTACTACCCGTTCGGGTTATACGCTCTTACGCTAATGTGTAATGGTAGGGTGATTGTGAGATGAAATGGAGGACCTACAGTTTAACGTGGAATCCGAACCACGGTGGAGGCCTGGCATTCTATTTAAACTAACTTTCAGTTAAATACAACGATCTGTTGTTTTTAGTGACATGTAAACTTGCATATTTTATCGCCAAACCAGTTTGTTTGTTTGTTATTGAAATTCAGTTTTTCGCTGGTTAGCCATAGTTATATCATGTACTACTGAACACAATTCAACAAAATATATTTTGTCAAGGACTAAATTAATTGATTTGCTCGGAAAATACATTCAAGCTCCTTTTTATTTTGTATTTTTTTTCACTGTCACACAGTTTCATGCCTTTCACAGCTGTACGCATCTAAGGATGTATATGTTACGGGTAGTTTACGAAATTTGGGTAATGTCGAGATTAGCCGGGAAGAAGTCAGCATTGCCCAGGTGCAGTGGATAAAGAAGTCAGAAATATAAATTAATTTATCTCATTTACGACACTATCCGGATAATATCGCCACTAGCCAACAAGACTCGGATAACATGGAATAATGTTTGTAAAAACTAAGCACGTTTCTATACAAATTTTATTTCTAAACAATATTTCGAGATTGGGCAATAAATTGGAGCGCAGCAGCGCACTATCATTCGAAATGCCTCATTTTATGTTTTATTTTCCACTAACCTAACCTAACCTATCTTAACCTAGCCTAATTCAAACTAATCTAATGTAGCCTAAGCTCACCTTATCTAAACTAGGTTAACCTAGCCTAACCTAAATAATCTAGCCTCAACCATAGAAATTCCCACTATCCAAGTGCGGGTGGATAATGTCGATATTATCTGGATAAACTTGGAAAAACATTATTCAATCACCTCTCACTCAACATTATCTAGATATTTTAGATAACGTCAACATTATCAGGATAATATTGACTTTATCCGGATAATATTGACTTTATCCGGATAATATTGACTTTATCCGGATAATATTGACTTTATCAGGATAATATTGACTTTATCTGGGTTTTGACTTTACCCGTAGCATATACATCAGCATTTGTCTATTATTATAATAATTATTATTATTATTAGCACCGCGTCTTACTACCTGTTCGGGTTATACGCACTTACGCTAATGTGTAATGGTAGGGTGATTGTGAGATGAAATGAAGGACCTACAGTTTAACGTGGAATCCGAACCACGGTGGAGGCCTGGCATTCCCTACATTCACAAGATGTCTTGTCAGAGGTGAAGGAAAGGTTTGGCAACATTTGTCCAGATTGGATGGTAAAACACGGAGGGGGGG
>CABFVX010005551.1:6556-17484 GCA_902151425.1 Timema shepardi | reverse complement strand
GGGGGGGGGGGGTAAAGGGTGGTCGAGCCAATCCATCTTTGAATGTTACTAACAAGCATCCCCGGGCATGTTTACTATACTTGGCGCAAACAAATATTATCTTGGGGGGATAATTTGGCTCTATACCAGGTGGAGTCAATACGTGATTTCCACCCACTCGTTATAAAGAGCATGCAAAGTGATATATAGCTCATTATCTCAGAAGTTAACAGCCCAAACAATATCGAAAGCGCCCGTGAAAACAGATATTAACAAACAATGTGATCTTACAAAGTGATGTAGTTAAAGTAATGGAAATGAATGTTTACTATTACTATTAGTAATTGATATTGATTCATACCGGTCCCCCGGTGACCTGGCGGTCTAGGGGTAAGATGTCGGACTTCTGTTCTGGCGGCCGGGGTTCAACCCTCGGTCCCGGCACAGATTTATCTGATTACCAAACCCTTCCTTCACCTCTGACAAGACATCTTGTGAATGTGGGGAACGCCAGGCCTCCACCGTGGTTCGGATTCCACGTTAAACTGTAGGTCCTCCATTTCATCTCACAATCACCCTACCATTACACATTAGCGTAAGTGCGTATAACCCGAACGGGTAGTAAGACGCGGTGCTAATAATAATAGTAATAATAATATACCGGTCCCAATTATTGTGTAATATTCAAATTTAATTTACAAACACACGAAAAGCTAGCATTAAACGAATCTGTTGTAGGCTGAATACACAGTTTGTAAAACCATTTGGTGGGAAAGTTTTCGTACCGATTAAAATATCACCTCTGTGATCTTTATGAAAACGGATACTAGGGAGGGGATAAGAATTGTAGGTTTGCCCTTTCACTGGCTTAGCTCGCCCACGAGATGGCGGTATCTTCAGTAGATTGCGGCAAGACGTTGGTACAAGGTGTGTGTGTGTTTGTTACTTCACTGAAGCGAGAGAACCGTCTAGTAGACAGAAGAAGGTGAAAGCTTGTGGATGCTTGAGCCACCGTAGTCGACACAACTGCACATGGCGGCCGAGAGTGCTCTCATAGTGGCGGTGACCTGGTTACTGCTGGTCACGGCACGGGAGATCACGGATAACGCCAGTAAGACGGCTTGACCATTTTTATATTTGAACCGTGATTTATTAACATTTGTTTGACACCTTTAGAAGTTATTATGTTTATTTTCCTGGATTAATACACTTTAGATTTTGTCAATCTTGACAGTTATCAGATAAAAATATAGTTAGCGAATTTGGTAAATGTTTGTTACTCTACATAGAATTAAGCGCCCACGCAATGTCAGGACAAGCGATGCGTGCTCTGTGTGTTTTAATCTATTTTTTCGAACAGTTTGTCGAGAGTGCAGGCCCCTAATCTCGTACTTTGACGTGCAGTTTTCATGATTTTTAAAAATGTATCTATAATTTAAACAGCCTTTATGACCTACTAAACAATATAAAGTGATAACAAAATAAGAAGTTATTTTGATAGTTTACAATCATACCTGTGACATAACAGGCCACGGATATAGACTGCTACTGACTCAAACTAGTTGATTTCGCTGTATTTTGTATAGAATACACTAATTCATCAAAAATATTTTGTAAAGTTACATTTTAGTTTCCATTAAATATATTTTTAGTTGAATTTCGGGATTGAGGGGTGGTTTTAAGAAATACAGAGCCCCCTCCCTTGGCTACGTGTCTTAATAATGCAATAAAACTTTAGTTTGTGTTAATTTTCTATTTAATTTTTTGGAATTGGTCTCAATTACCCATCATGGTTATTTGCATTTG
Organism: Timema shepardi; assembly: GCA_902151425.1. Classification (NCBI taxonomy): domain Eukaryota; kingdom Metazoa; phylum Arthropoda; class Insecta; order Phasmatodea; family Timematidae; genus Timema; species Timema shepardi. The sequence continues at coordinate 15,699 of CABFVX010005551.1, read as the reverse complement.
GTTAGGGAAGAGAGTAGGTGACCTGGCGGTCTAGGGTTAAGGTGTCAGACTTCTGTGCTGGCGGCCGGGGTTCAATCCTCGGTCCCGGCACAGATTTATCTGATTACCAAACCCTTCCTTCACCTCTGACAAGACATCTTGTGAATGTGGGGAATGCCAGGCCTCCACCGTGGTTCGGATTCCACGTTAAACTGTAGGTCCTCCATTTCATCTCACAATCACCCTACCATTACATATTAGCGTAAGTGCGTATAACCCGAACGGGTAGTAAGACGCGGTGCTAATAATAATAATTAGGGAAGAGGAAGGAATAATTTAAATAAATTGTGTTTTTTGCGTTTTGAGAGAGTGTGAAATTGTTTAGTAAAGATCACCTTCGTACACCCAGCCGGGATTTTAACTTCCCCATCACTAACAAGTCAGACTAGACGAGACTGAAACCTTTGTTAGTATATCCATACATATTTTTGGTCGTTCTTAAAAATGTTTAAGAAAACACACGGTTATAAATCACTTGTGTAAGAGCACCCCGTATGCACCTAGCTGATATCCGAACCTTGGCCTCCCTCGTCGGCCGATAGTATAAATCTATTGTGAACCTGGAACCCTAGACCTTGCGACCGCCGGTGAAGAATTCAACAATTCTAAATACACGTTGATCGAATTGGTCAAGAATGTACGTTATCAGATGAGCTAGGATGTCTGCCCCCACCCGCACCTTCAGTAAATCTGAACCTGGATTCGAACCAGAACCTTCCACGTCGACGTTAACAAAATACAATGCGAGAGTAACACTCATTTTACCTGACCATCCTTTGACTGCCGCTGCACTCAGAAATATAATATATTCTTTTACTTCATGTACAGTAGCTCCCGTGGCTTCTTTGGTGCTGACTGACAGCTCACAGCTCACTTCTGACAGTCAACATTTAGGTATATACCTACATTTTGACTGTCAAAAGTGACAGCTGCTAAACACATGTTTTTGCAGATAATCTGGTTTGGCGTAGGGATACAAAATTTGGTCTGGTAACTTTTTAAAGCTGTCAGTCAGCACCAAAGAAGCCATGGGGCTACTGTATTCACGAGCACTTTCTGAACCGACTTACTGTATCAGCAGATGACTTATAAACTAACTTAAACCTAGAACAGACACAACATCCAGCCCCCGACCGTCAATTCATCACTGTAAAAGTGTAAATCCACATTTCACCGATGATACATTTTACAGCCATGTCAGGGAATCGAACCCGGGACCCTTAGTTCGGTAGACAATCACGTTGTTGACGGATTTAAGGTGTTGGTCAGAAAATGTTTTCTTAACTCACATTGGACATAGTGCGATAGTTTTACGTGAAGGTTTCGTAATTTAATTTAGGCTAGAGTGCCACGAGCCGATCTGATCGAATTTACAGATTGGCGCTAGATCTGGCTTTAACTGGTAGATAAGTTATTATTATTATTATTATTATTATTATTATTATTATTATTATTATTATTATTATTAGCACCGCGTCTTACTACCCGTTCGGGTTATACGCACTTACGCTAATGTGTAATGGTAGGGTGATTGTGAGATGAAATGGAGGACCTACAGTTTAACGTGGAATCCGAACCAGGTGGAGGCCTGGCATTCCCCACATTCACAAGATGTCTTGTCAGAGGTGAAGGAAGGGTTTGGTAATCAGATAAATCTGTGCCGGGACCGAGGATTGAACCCCGACCGCCAGCACAGAAGTCTGACACCTTACCCCTAGACCACCAGGTCTGGTAGATAAGGTTGGAGCGTATTGTTTAAACATAACAATAGCCTTCCTCTAAATTATAGAACAGTAAATGCAGATAAAATGAAAGAACAATTTGAAAGTCTCTTCATGAGTAACAGTTTGGTGATTTTTCTTGTACTACTTTACAACAATGATGAAATATCCGTGGCAATTTTCACACGAATCCATTATAGGCGTGGCATTAAAATGGTCTTCTTTGGTTCTGACTGACAGCTCACAGCTGACTTGTGACAGTCAAAATTTAGGTATGTACCTAAATTTTGACTGTCAGAAATGACGGCTGCTAAACACATATGTTTGCAGATCATATGGCTCAGCGTAGGGATACATAATTTGGTCTGGTAACTTTTCAAAGCATTTAACTGTCAACTGTGAGCTGTCAGTCAGCACCAAAGAAGTCATGGGGCTACTGTACTTGAGAAACTGTTATTATTTGGTATGATGGTTCATATTCATGCTTGGGATATTTTACTTAGTGAAATTTGTTTAATTTACTGACACAAAGATTCAATTAGTGCAGTTACCAGATTTTTTTTAGGAAGTGCGTAGGTGGGGTTTGGGTGGTTTTTTTTTACCGGTGGTGGTATTCATAAAATTAATAAATTAGCCCTATAAGCACCAATAAGGGCACACTACAGCAGCCGAGCTTAATTTTCACATTTACTTTCCCTTCAAATTAATTTGAAACTGGTTTTTAAAAACTGACAAAGCATATTGCTACACTATTGTACCGATTTTTTTAAGTGACGTTGAAATATTTAATCTCAAACTTTGAGTTAATATATAATATCAATGAGATTAGATCTTTTCTTTTTAAACGCAATTCGTGGTACTTCCTTTTAAATTGAGCTGTTTGGTTAGTTTTAGTTCAGTAATTTTTTCTTATAAATAGCACTGTTTCAAACAACTTGGTGACCTGGCGGTCTAGGGGTAAGGTGTCAGACTTCTGTGCTGGCGGCCGGGGTTCAATCCTCGGCCCCGGCACAGATTTATCTGATTACCTAACCCTTCCTTCACCTCTGACAAGACATCTTGTGAATGTGAGGAATGCCAGATCTCCACCGTGGTTCGGATTCCACGTTAAACTGTAGGTCCTCCATTTCATCTCACAGTCACCCTACCATTACACATTAACGTAAGTGCGTATAGCCCGAACGGGTAGTAAGACGCGGTGCTAATAATAATAATAATAATAATAATTCAAACAACTTGTGAGTAATACTTTTTCCGTATTTCACTAAAAATAATAATTGTAAATGGCACATTGGGGCTTAAACTTGGTATGGTGTCAATGTGAAAATGTTTGATGCAAGTATTGTGTGTGTGTGTGTGTGTGTGTGTGAGAGAGAGAGAGAGAGAGAGATACAAGACTGTAGAGCGGTGGCAAAGAGATCATTCATTCACCGTCCCCGTGAGCTACTTCCAATTTTAATAGGAAGAGACTTTTAAGATAATAAAAACATATTTTTTCGCGGCTAAAATTAAAAGCATTTTACTCTTTTACTAAGTTTATTTTATAGGCATTGATTAATTGTTCCAAAGTTACAGTTGCAGAGCAAATGACCTGACATTCAAATAACTTAAAAAGAAGATCTACCAGCTTTTATAGCTGTCAGATAATGGTTTTCCTATTAAAATTGTTGCTAAACGATCTCACGCTTCTATTTCAGGTGTATTTTTTTTATCACTTGAAATCACCCAATGAAAAAGTCTCGCATTGAGACTTAAAATTAGAAAACAATATAATAATCATTTTCACCCGCCTCGGTGGCGTAGTTGGCTAACGCTCTAGTCGTGTTGAAGCTCGACTGCTGAGGACGGGGAGATCGAGGTTCGAATCTCGGTCGGGTGAACTGGGGCTGGTTTTTCTTAAATGGTTTTCCACGCAAATGCGGGTTCACTTCCTCTAATTCAACCTTTCCAATTCCTAATCCATTAGAGTAATTAGCACTTAAAGCGTATAACCCGAACGGGTAGTAAGACGCGGTGCTAAATATTATTATTATTAATAATTATTTTCAAATTATTTTTAATGTGGGGCCTACTCATTTGAACAAATTATGAACAGTCTGATTTATAGAGGAAGTAACATTTTCAGGAACAGTTAGACAAGCTACTAGAACGTTTTCATATATATTCAGAGATTAAAGAAAATTGAATTTAAATTGTGTGGCTGCATAGACAAAATATTAGTAATTATTTAATAACAAAATGATTAAAATAATTGGTACAAGGTTCTGAAAATCATTCAAGCAATAATTATAAATAAGTTACAATTAAAATTGAAGGTTGTAAATTGATACAATGTCAATGTCATGCAAATTGGTATGGAAACTTTTTTATTTATTTTTTATTTAAATATTATAATATGATACAGCTAATTATACTAAAAAAAAGTAGAAGATAATCATGAACATGTATAGATAATGACATTTATAATAATATAACATAATTATTGTTTACGTATATTGAAATTTATTTTAAAAAATATTATTAGAATCAAATATTACTATCTGTTCGGTTTATACTCACGCTAATGTGTATTGGTAGGTTGATTGCGAGATTAAATAGAGGACCTACAGTTTAACGTGGAAACCGAACCACGGTGGAGGCCTGGCACTCCACACATTCACAAGTTGGGATTAATAATTTATAAAATAAATTGATTAATATGTAGTGAAGAGTTAATTAAAATTTAAAACTTATGTCTTAGTTAAATTCCATGCTCCTTGGTCCGATAGTGGTAAATTTAAATTTTAGATAAGCTATCACTAGGCCTACATATTAATCATTTATTTTATTAATTTCAATATATATATATATATAATTTTTTTAACGCCACGAACAATTGCTTATACTATTTTGATTGGCACTATCTTTACGTTTTATAAGTTCAATACTTTTATCATTATTAGCTGTATTATTTCTATAAAAAATATTTTCTACACAAAGTTGTATGACATTGACATTGTATCTATGTTCAACCTTCAACTTTAATTATATTTGTATAATTTTTACTTGGCCGGTTTCCAGAACCTTGTACCAAGTGTTTTAATCATTTTTTTACTAATATTATCAATATATTATTTTTAGTTAACACCATAATTATTTAAATCTTATTTGCTCATTACTCTTGTGCTATAATGCTTTCTAAATTGTTAATATATTCACACATCAAGTCATGTTATTTGCAACGGTAACTTTTAATAGATAGTCAATACATATGAAATGACCATGATAAAATAAAATGTTAGCAATGTTTACAGAGGAATAAATTATGTTTTTTATAAGTTCCTTCCTACCAAAATCCTAATATAGCTCATGTCTTCTACAGTAGCCCCCACGGCTTATTTGGTGCTGACTGACAGCTGACGGCTTTGAAAAGTTACCAGACCAAATTATGTATCCTTACGCCGAACTATATGATCAGAAAAAACATGTGTTTAGCAGCTGTCACTTCTGTTAGTCAAAATTTAGGTATATTCCGTTCCATCATGGACACGGCCGTGTGTTGTACGTGAATACGTTTATGTAACGGGTTATATATTTTTTTAAATAAAATATTTTTATTTATGTATTTAGGATAAAAGCAAAGAAACAAATAATTATTGTGGTACAATATAGCTTTATTAATTATAGGTCTGTGATACGAAAATTACGACACAAATGGCATACAAGGTACATCGAGATTTCTGGTATTCTAACACCTTATTATATTTACTGTCACTACTTTAAACTAATGTTTTATATACAATCGATATATTTTGACGACAGCTGACGATTAAAACCTAAACGAACATTGTAGCTTCTCCGAGTCAAAAGTTATACTAATTGCAAATCTCGATACGCAGCAAAATAACCTCAAAATGGCGGTGCTTCCCCCTCCACCGCGCGCGATGCGTCACTGTTCTCGCGTATCGTAATGCATTCTTTGATCCTTTAGCTATCCAGTGGTATAATTTAATTTTGGATGTAGAGGATATATTCGAAACTACAACGCCAAACTGTATCCCCCGATTTTGTTATCATTAGGTTTTTTGGATTGCCCCCGCATGGTAGCAAATTTAAAGACGTATTCACGTCAAAAGAATATTATACACCGCACATGGACGATTGTGAACGGATACAAAAGATAACGTTTATTTTATGTGAAGACTTAAAGGCCGGGAGACTGGGTGTGATGTTTGTTATAGAAATAAGACAGGTTTTGAGTCATGTGTTAATATAGTTATTTGTGTTCATAAAATACAATTTAAACACCCCAAACGTAAAAAAAGAAACATTCGGTTTGTCTCAAGTAGAATGGTTTCACGGTCTAAGGCACACTCGAACTTTCATTTTGTTGTTGAAAATGTCGGAAAATTTAAGGTTTTGTTTTAAATGTAATGCGAGTCAAGTTGAGTGTGAACAAATTAAGCCCCATCTACATACTGTGTTTCCACAGGGTCCTTAGTCTGTGGTCCGCAAGAGAATGACTTTACAGATCATAGTATCAGAGTGCTTACACATAATTCATTGATCCGTAGCCCGTAAAGCTTCGCGAAAATAGAATCAAATGTAAATTTAGGTGGGGTGGAAAGGGACGCGAGATAAGGCCTGGGTTTTTACCATTTTTTATAGTAAAATCCTTTTTTTTGGTCAAAAATCAATAAAATATTGCTCCAGTAGATATATTTAATTGAATTTTCTATACCTAGTAATCTCAAAAGTTCTTGAATAATTGTCACATCCAGCGCGCAATTTTTAACATTACTTTTTCTTCACATTTAAAAATTGTCAGTATAAACGTCACTACATGAACAAAATTAAACTAAACGTACCTAATTAAGTTTTTTTTATTTATACACGTGCACTAGATGTCAAAATTTGGCTTTATGGTGACGAAAAATTAAATGTTCGTATCGTGAGTAGTGAAGATTAAAAAAAAAAGTTTCCCACCTTCCCTCCATACAAATGCGGATATATATCTTCTCAATTCTACCTTCCTCATCCCTACCCCATTAGAGTAATGAAATGCGTACATTCCGGATGGGTAGTAATACTTGGAACAAGTGATAAATTAATATACTATTACTCTCTCTTAATGTTCTTGTGTTTGAGGTGACCTGGCTGTTTAGGGGTGAGGTGTCAGACTTCTGTGCTGGCGGCCGGGGTTCAATACTCGGTCCCGGCACAGATTTATCTGATTACCAAACCCTTCCTTCACCTCTGACAAGACATCTTGTGAATGTGGGGAATGCCAGGTCTCCACCGTGGTTCGGATTCCACGTTAAACTGTAGGTCCTTCATTTCATCTCACAATCACCCTACCATTACACATTAGCGTAAGTGCGTATAAACCGAACGGGTAGTAAGACGCGGTGCTAATAATAATAATAATAATAATAATAATAATGTTCTTGTGTGCTTCCCTTCATGGATAGCACAGACTGAAAGACTTCCGCGAAACGTTTCTGTTTTTTATTTGTGGATGTAGTTCCACTNCTCGGTCCCGGCAAAGATTTATCTGATTACCAAACCCTTCCTTCACCTCTGACAAGACATCTTGTGAATGTGGGGAATGCCAGGTCTCCACCGTGGTTCGGATTCCACGTTAAACTGTAGGTCCTTCATTTCATCTCACAATCACCCTACCATTACACATTAGCGTAAGTGCGTATAAACCGAACGGGTAGTAAGACGCGGTGCTAATAATAATAATAATAATAATAATAATAATGTTCTTGTGTGCTTCCCTTCATGGATAGCACAGACTGAAAGACTTCCGCGAAACGTTTCTGTTTTTTATTTGTGGATGTAGTTCCACTAAGTCGACAACCTAAACCACACCGGCGCGTTGCTCTTTATGAGGCGCGGCTGTGATACGCGGTCCTCTCCATTGTGACGTATTTTAATTAGTCTGGAATGTTTATTGCTCGCGCTTCCATTGTTGGCAGGCATTTTTTTTTTTCGTCGAGACGATCATGGGAATAATCCATCCAATCTAGAAATGTCGGTGTTAACTCGTTCCCACGCTAGGTTTTCACATCCCTAACAATATAGACTTAACACAATGAGGAAAGATGCCTTTATAAAGCGATTTTAATTAACGTGTTTAAAAAAAAATCTTAATGAAACTATATATAAAATGCTGTAATTTAAACACACGTTACTTAATTTTACATTCCTAAAAGTTTAGTGGGAAAATGAAGGAGGTTATATAATGATGAGTTATGTACCCTGTACTCATCGCAAGATATTTTTAAGATAATAAAGTCTCGTAGATTACGGTGGGCAGGACCACGCAGCGCGAATAGAAAATAATAGAACAGTGTTCAGGGTATCGACCAGCAAACCCAGTGGGAAGATCTAGACGTACAGTAGCTCCATGGCTTCTTTGGTGCTGACTGACAGCTTTGAAAAGTTACCAGACCAAATTATGTCTCTCTACGCTGAACCAAATGATCTGCAAAAACATGTGTTTAGCATCTGTCATCTTCTGACGGTCAAAATGTAGGTATATACCTAGATGTTGACTGTCAGAAGTCAGCTGTGAGCTGTCAGTCAGCACCAAAGAAGCCACGGGACTAATGTAGATGGGAGGATAACATTAGAATGGACCTGAAATAGATAAGGTGTAATGAGGTGGACTGGATAGAACTAGTTCAAGATTGGGATAGGTGGTGTACTTTTATAAGTGCAGCAACGAGTTTTTCGAGTTCCTAATTCCGTACAGCAATTAAGTAAAAGAAGTAAATAACATTTAAATGTAAGATATCACGATAGTTTTTTTTTTAGAAAATTACACTATTTGTAGTCAAATTTAATCAATCAAACACACTTAAAAGATAAAATTAAGAAAGTAAAAATAATATGCTTATGTATTAAAATTTGAATTGAATTACTGTTAATTCACTGTGCCAAGGACATAATTCAACGATAAATAACTCAATGTGATAAAAAATGATACAATAATCATCTCATGAAATACTAATCAGATTATTTTTCAATAATCAATTCAGTACATTAGCTACAATTGATGTCACACACTCCTGCACATTCCTCATGTGAGCATCCTTTACAAACACTGTACTTCCCCCGGCCGTCTTCGGAACACCAATTAGAAAAATAATCCCTACAGTAAATACATGCGCGTATCGTCATTGGCAATATTATCTTCAGCTTCTTATCATTTGAATTATTCAATATTTTATAAATCTATTTTTTTTACCTTTTGCATTTTCCTCTTTAAAAAAAATCTAAATCTGTTGCATATTCAGACGTTAATGTTATCTTTACATACTTGTCTTTTACGATGTTGGTTGATGACAACTTTTTTTGTATGTGTGAATTTATAAAAATGACCGACACCCCCCC
>CABFVX010005550.1:35387-49659 GCA_902151425.1 Timema shepardi | reverse complement strand
TACTGGCTATAAGTTATTCTTTTACATTATAAATAATGCATTTTATTTATTCATCTAAAATAAAAGCTAGCATAGGTTCATTAAACATATATTATTTATTTCAACTAATATTAGTAAAGCAAACAAAGAAAGCAAACGGGAAATATTCAGTGGCGGGGTTACAGAAACCCTCCAAATTGTGCTTTTATTTAATTAAATCTAATAACAGTAATATTAAAAATACTAGCACTAATAAGTAATCACCTTATTAAAAGGAATAAAATATATTACTATATTAGAGGAAGCGAGTTTTTGAAAAAATGTGTTTGAAGGAAGATCTTAAGAGAAATGACCAGACATGTTCATCTAGTTTGAATAAAAGATGCTATCAGTTTAGCGAGTGTCGTAAAATTTCTTTTTGATTGAGTACGTAATAGGATTGTGTGGTTTTTCCTAGTTATTAATGATTATGTGACTGAACCTCTTACACACTTTATCTGTGTATGGACTGATAGAATTCATATCAGGGCCGTACCAGTATGGTGAGGTTAGTGAGCTCAAACTCACTTCTGGCCTTTACGTAATATATTTTTATTTGATAATAATAAAGAGAAAGTTATATTGTTATTCATATACAATAAATATTTATTGATATAATTCGTTTATATTAGTAAAATCCAAGTTCGTGGTCACGGGGATTTTGGAAAATTTGCCTCTCTCTCCCCCCCCTTTCGTTAACGTGTTTTTTAAATTAATACGTATTTACTCGTTAAACAATGTCAAATAAAGCTAGAAATAAACTATTCAAATATAAAAGGACTTTGGTAGGGAGAATAGTTTAGATTAAACATACATATTTATACTGCCGATAATGATAATATTTAACTATATTATTATTGTTATTTGATATATCAAAAGTGATAGCTACAAATTAGATGAGTTGAAATATATTAAATTAATTGAAACGTGGTCACCTCCAAACGGGTATGCCGTAGCTAACATCGATTTACACCTTGTGTGTTGTTATCATATTTATAAAGTAGTTCTGATAACTTTTGTAACTGTCAGACATTGATATTCCTAGCAGAATTCTAAAATGGTAGCCATCATTCTTATGTTTAAAACATATTTTTTATGGCTCTTAACATGAGCTATGGGTTTTTATTACCAGAGATAAATATTTGAGAATCCCTCGTAGCACACCATATTTTCGTATCACGTTGGGCTAGGGCACCACAGGAAGGAATTTACTGCTTCAAAGAGCAAGTTTTTACTGCTAGAAAATAAACCTAACTGTAAATGATGGGAGGTAGCGCTGTGATTTCCTGCGGCAGTTCAAAAAACATGGCAGTTTCAAGGTATTACTGACTGAGAATAGGGCTGGTTCCATTTATGAGCGGTATCTCGACGCTTGTCTATGGCTCCACATATGTTAAATTACTTCCCACTGCTGTCCACATCAATTACGTCTTTAATTTGCTTTTATAAGTTTAATTTTGAATGTCTCCATAGTTTTCTAAGGTGTTTATTTGTTAATTTATATAGTTTATGTTTATTTTATGTGCATAAATATTTAGGATAAGTAGATAGATACAATATATTTTTAGTGTCAACCTTAAATATACCTAAGTGAGTAATGGAGTTTGACAGCAAACTAATTTCTAAAGCTGAAAAAATAACATTACTAAAATAAACCCATACACATATTATAAGAAGCACGCCTTCTTTTGCAGTTCTGTTCTGTTAACGAACTGCGCACTAAAAAGCTGCACGTGAAGCAATTCCACGACTGCGCGAGTATCAGTTATTTTCCCGCTTGTACAAAAAAAGGAATTTTACTGCTCATGTAGCAAACTCAAGATAAAAGCCTTTCTAGCTGTGAAAAAACCACTCTTTTAAGCAGTAAGTTAATGCCTGTATAGCTCTAGCGTGACTTCGATCTTACTGAGTTCCTAACCGACAGAGCTATTAGAGCTGTATATATATATTTGCAAGGCGACATAAGGCCTTAGTGAGGGTTAAGTAAAATGTTATTAAAAAAATTATTATTATTATTATTATTATTATTACCACCGCGTATTACTAACCGCTCGGGTTATACACACGTTAATGTGTAATGTAGGCATATTGCGAGATGAACTGGAGGGCATAAAGTTAAACGAACAATCCGTACGATGGTAGAGGCCTGGCATTCAACACATTCACAAGTTGTGATTAATACACGTCTTGTCAGAGGTGAAGGAAGGGTTTGGCAATCAGATAAATCTGTGTCGAGACCTAGGATTGAACCCCAGACCCCCGACACAGAAGTCTTATACTTTATCGCTAGACCACTAGGTAATCTTCAAACGATTAAAGTTAGTATCTAATATAGGATAAATATTTCCTAAGACTTTAATTTCTGTGAAATTTAGTAGAACACATTCATATACATTATAAAATGTTATTAGCATATCTATAAATATATTATTTTAAAAGGATAATTTTGTATCCGTTATTATGTTTGAACTCTGCTACCCTTGACTAAACTAGACCGTTGATGGGGGTTGGGGTAATAGCTTACCTCAAATACCAACTTATTTAAAATAAATTATATTAATCGTGATAAAGAATGGCGTACACTTATACGGGTAGCCATGAAATAAGGATGTTTTCAAAAGTTTCTAAATAATTTATATGTATGATAAAAATTTGTCCATATTTGGTAAAAAGCATTTGAAGAAAAATTTATTCTAATAAATGTCAATTATATTTGGTACACCCACTGTACTTAAGCCCATTTTAACATGCACACTTACCAAAATTTTGAAAAATAAAATATTAATTTTGTCTTATTTAAACTAAATTCAAAATGCATTCAGAGGATTCATTTTTCCTTAGGTAAAAAATTCTTCAGAACCTTCAGTGATAAGTAAGTTTTCGAAAAATTTATGTTCAAATAATCTATTAAATTTTTTTTGAAAAACATCTTTTCAGTCATTCTATAAAAAAAAGTAGTGTTCATTAATATAACTTTGCTCCCGCAAACAATATTATCTAGGCCAAACAATATATCTTAAATTCCTGTATCTAACAATATTCATTGGCAGATACTCAGAGAAAGCTACCAGAGGAATTTATTAATTTTTAATTATCCTCTACAAATTGTATGGCAGTGTTTACAAAGGAAATTGTATAATTTTCTATTTCATTTCAAGTTTAAAGCACTCTTGTAGCTATCGGCAGATAGTCTGAGTGAGAATGTTGGCATAGGAATTTAATAATGTGTCATTTTCCTTTACAAATTGTATGACAGCATTTGTCAAGGAAATTATATAAGATTCTATCTCGTTTCTAGATGGATATGGGATGTACTGTACCTTATAGGGTCAGTATATAGAATTGGTTTTTTGCTGTATGCTACATACATTTTCTGCCATTTACTTGCGATAGTGTCCCAAGGAAGTTTACAATATATTATTTTTACATCTCTTTTATTAAGGGTGTGGGTGTGTAATCCCGGCAAAAAAATTTCTCGTTAATCTAATCTATAAATCCTCTACAAGATGCAAATTTTAGTTTAGAGGGGAATTTAAAAATGATTCTATTTCCATTTTGACTGGCAGGTAAGAAAAATAGTATAAGTTTCTATTCCCTTTTTAACTGTTTTTATTTTTATAGTATTTATTTTATTGTTAGTATAAATTTGTATTTAGATTAATTACTTTGGTAGCCATAGCTACCTTGTAGAAATATACATCCGTTACATGGAGAGAGAATGAAATGGTAAGGAATTAATTATTATTATTATTTTTATTAAGTTTTAATCAACCAAATATGTAACCATAGCAACCTACTAGAAAGAGATATTTACCCATGTTGAGAGAGATGGCAAATGTGAAATTGAGTATAATGTTTTTGTTGTTTATTAAAGTCAACGTCACAGAACTCGTGTTCAAGGGATTGATTTTTTTCTTTTTCGATCTCACTTAGGAAATGTTTTCTGAGATCCTAGTTTAACATAGCCTCTTACGGGATTATAAGGGCTGACCAAGTGAGATCGTGATGTCAACCGAGATCCAAACTTACTCAAAACTGTTACGCCATCCGCAACACACCCTTCATAAAATAGGCTTTAAAATTTTTCTATTTATTATTAGTGTAATTTAATGTTGAGATAAACAACATTGGTAACCATAGAAACCTATAGAATGAGATATTCGTTACATAGAGAAAGATAGAAATTGTAAGAAAATGCATTATTATTACCTACTATTTTTATTAAGTTATAATCAACCAGATTTTTAACTATGGTAACCCAGTAGAAAGAGATGGCAAGTGTGAACTTCAGTACTATTACTATTGTTACATAATCAAGTCAACGTCACAGAGCCCATGTTCAAAGGATAAATTCTTTCTCTTTTTGATCTCACCTAGGAAATGTTTTCTGAGATCATATTTTAACATAGCCTCTTACGGGAGTAAAAAAACCTACCAAATTAGATCGTGACGTCAACTGATATCCAAAGCTACGCAAAATTGATACGCCATTCACAACATCCCCCTCGTTAAATAGACATGGAAAAACATTAAAAATAAAAAACAATTGTGACATTAGTTAAAAAAGAACTGTAATATGTTACTCAAACCAAGAAGAGAGCAAAGTTTTGATTCCAATAAACCTTTATAATTACTATTACAATTTTTTTTAAACATGCTTATATAAAAATTAAATTTGACAAAGTTTAATACGAATATAAAAAAGCACATACAAAAATAAGCAGAGGTTTATAATTTTTTTGTCGTTAACAACTAGACCCTTAATTTTACAGGTCACCTCTTACTTTTGAGCTCTCAGGTATTGGGCTTGTGTCAATATGTTTTTATGCATGCCTCTTCTTTCTCTTAGGAGGGCTATCAACCCCGAAGTTGAGGGTTTAGGCGAATCAGGAGTTGGAGCTGAATCTTTCGATGTTATAGACGGCGAAGTTTTAGATGTTGGTGGTGGTGGTGGTCACACAAAACACTTCTTAGAAGATGAATATGAGGAAACCTGTGGTGCTGAACAAACACAAGCCTCAGAGGATGACAAGGAGGGAACAGGTGGAGCAGGAGCATCACTCTTTTCAGAGGATGAAGACGAGGGAACAGGTGGAGCAAGAGCAACACCCTCTTCATCAGAAGATGACAAAGAGGTCTCGAGAGCTCTCTTATGTGGGCGTGGCTTATGCGGGCTAAAACAAAAAACAAACAAAGAAATAGTTTTTTTTTATAAATAACCATGCCTGGTAGGTTTTAAAGAAGCAAATTAACAAAATTTTGCTGATATCTATAATAATTTTTTTTAACATATCATGCAAAACAAATAAATTTGGTTTTTTAATCCTCTCCCACTACATTTAGTTATAGACAGCTTTATGATGTTTTTGAGATTTTAGAAATTGGAAATTAGAACGTTGATAAAGTATAAAACGAAGCTGTTTTTTTCACAAATATAGATAGTGTATTTTTTTAATGCATTTAAATTAATAAACAAATTTCTATTTTTAACAAGGACTCTAAAATAATCATTACATTATACTAGATTAGTGCACAGTAAAATAAAATAAAAATTCTATATAGCAATTTTTTTTAAAATTTTCATTCATAAATTACTTTCAGGTTAAACTCTAGATCAGATTTGTAACAGAAAACATAATTGATTTTTTAAGTGATAAAAGAATAACAATAACATTTTTTCCACTTACATTTGTTCTATGATCCATGACTTGATCATGTGAGTCCTCAAATATAGAACGCCCAGTTCATCTCGTTGTACAATTAAATGATTCTCCATATTGTCCGGTCGCCTCCTGACCAGCTTAGGAAGAGGTCCAAAACTCCAACTCTTACCCCCAAGCGCAAGAAATCTAGTATCCATCATTAATTCTGCCAGTTCTCTCGAGGCTCGTATCGGGAAAATTTGGCATGGTTGAAGAAGACGGCTTGCCCTCGTGATTGTTGTCTGCTTTTCGAAACCTAATACAAATCGGGTTATGACGTCGCCTTTGTTAGGCCTTCGATGTTCTGCACCCCTATACCAGGCAAGGGGTGCAGAAACAATAGTATTTAGACATTCCTTTCTCTCTGAATCCCGCATCTAAAAAAATAATTTAAAAAGCATTTATAAAACTATTTTCATAAAACAGATTTTTTTTCCAAATATCCAAATAAGGTCAAATTAGTAAAAGAAATCAAAGAAACCACTTAATTCATAAGGTAACTAGCTATAAAACTAGGAAAAATATTTTATTATATTTTACATCTTAATGTTGCTAAGCTACTGAAAATATTAACATAGTTTTGTAATGATTAGAAAACTGTCTAGACTTATATAAGTATTAATATAATTTTTAATAACATAATATCCTAGGTTAACTTTTTTACTCAGAATACTTTTAAAAACTTGGTTATTTGAAGGTAAGTTGAAAAATATTTGCTTTGTTCGGGGGCACTTGGCTTCCAATTTTAGAACCTATGTTCTAGTTTTATAAAGAGTTTTTATGGAAGGTGGAGACCAAATTTAAATTTATTTCATATAAAATATAATTGCTTTTATTCCTTATAGGTGTTGACTATGAAAATCCAGAGGTCGAGAAGCTTTATAGCTCACGCTGAGAGAATAGAAAAATATATTTACTTAAAAGCAATTTTTGAAAATGCCAGATCGTGGAAGAGACAGAATGAGGTCATGCAAGATGGTTTCTAAGGGGTAAAAATGATTTTTTCATTAAAACATCAAAATAAGCTGGGATACGCTAAATTGTGTATTTAACTGCGAAGACCTTAAGTGTGTTGGCAACGCTAAGCTTTGTAGGTCTGATTTTGGCCAGCCTTTGTTCAGGGCCCCGGGTGGGAAGATTTACCAAGGGGGCGAACTTTCGTTCTCAGGGGATGTTCCGGGCCCTAGATTATTTGAAGTACTGGCATCTAAAACAAACTATGAATATGCCGTATCAACTATAAGGGATAGCAATTAATTATTTTTGAAACTTATCAAAAGATTGGTTTAAACAAAAATGTCATGAGTTTGAAACTTACAATTACAAATAAAGTGAGTTTACAAGGGAGCGACTTCCTCTCGTGGACTTGCAGTCCCTTGCAACCATATTTATTTTAGACACGGGGTTTGGCAAGACAGAGTTCGCTTTTGCCCATTTCGAATTCCCGCTGTTTGTACGAGCTAACGAAGATTTCAAAAAGTTTGTCGAAGGAACAACAGATGGGTTAGTCATCGACGATATGCCAACCACAGAGTGAGAACCAACAATCTTTCTTCATCTAATTGATGTTTCTAGATCCCTCACAATTGACGTCAAGTACGGCAGCGTACATGTTCCAGCTCTGACTCCTCGGATAGTCTGTTGCAACGGGGAGGAGCTATTTTGGCCGAGGACCATAAGACCTTTGACAAAAAGTGCGTTCGAGAGACGTATGAAGATTCTCAAACTTGACTCAACGATGTTCCAAAAGTACGAAGACTCTGGCTTAATTCTTGACACTACTTAAGCTAGATTTGAAGATACAATTGAATTTATAATAAGAGGTAATCCAAACTCTGTAGAAGGCCGATGGAGGATTAACGAGGCATTGAAAAAAGTAATAATAATCCTACTGCTATAATCAATAATCTTAAAATTCAAATGTTAAAGCTTCCTACATACCTAAGATTCTTGTAGGACTACAAACATTAAATCGACTGCTCTAAAAACTAAAATTGCCACCATTAAACCAATGTTCTTACCTTTAACAATGGAGAAACGTTTAACTGAATCTGTAGAGACTTTCTCGAAAATAGAATAATTATTCTCTCACAAACCTACGCGAAAAACCGAACTCAAAAAACAAACTGACCCGGCTGGTATTGAAATATTTCCTCTATTTTTTATGTGAAGTATCTAATTTTGAACAATGCCTTGAACACTCAACCTCAACCATAGGTAGGACTAGTAGTTTGGAGGATTCCTCTAAGACAACTAAAAGACTTCCTTGCAGTGCTAAACATAATTTTATATGACATTTGGGACTACAAATTTAAGGTTCATAGCTAAAAGGACTATAATAAAAAAAAGACCAGCCATAGATCAAATGCGTCACATATATCATCAGAGAATATTTGTATTGAAGAAAAAACAGTTTGCGAACAACTTCCCTATGTCCCATTAGAATTTAAAATAGTTGGTTGGACGCCCAAAGGTCTACAGCTTCTGATAGAAAATCAGAAAAGGAATCACCTGAAGACACGAGGATCAGGCCTATGGCGACATCGGCCTACAAAAATCTATATGGTAAAATAAAAAAGAATAAAAAAAATACAACAGTTTTAAATTTTCTCATAAACATGTCAGTAAATAGTTTCCAAAGGAACACCAGTATAATATAAGTAACTTAAAAGTTAATAAAAGATTAATTTGTCCATTCTTTCAAGGTAAAATATAGTAAAACATATATGTAGGCCTAATATTAAGTATTTTCCATGAAAAATATTAAATTCCTTTTTTTCGAGGAATCTCCAATATTTTTTCTAATTCTTTTACAGAGGGATAGGTGGGGAATACTGGTTTTAAAGAGTCGGAAAATTTTTAATTAAAAAAAAACTCCACTAAATTCTCTTTTCTATCAGGTTATTATTTTCAGAAATGTGTAAAAAACTACTTTTCTTTCTGGTAAAAATTTATATTTTCTTATGTGTATATGAATACCTTTATCTAATTGTTTAATATAAACCGTCATACATCATTCATTTGGATTAAATTTTTATATATTTTTTTTATTTTATGAGTGGATATCTTTTTGATTAGAAACTAACGTTAAGCCTCTCTTATATTTTAACACAACATGTTGGCCAACACGATCCCAACAAGTTTTGTTACAATATAAACGCATTTCCAACTTTTTGGGAATGTTGACCAACATGTTGGTGTTGGGAGAGCCGGTCTGAACCAACAAGTTGTGTTGGGTTGTGTTGGAACATTTGTTGGCGATAATAAACGACCAACTCAACATTTTGGTGGTTTTGGGAGATTCTGCGCATGCACTAGAGAGTCACGTCAGTCTTTAGCCCAGGTAACGCACATATTTTGTGGCTATACATAAGGCTTCCATTAAGCCTAGAGTTATAGAAAGTTTTTCTACCAGATGAACAACAATTTTCCTTTCTATTTGACCACGTATTTGAGGACACAGAAGTATAACTAAGCATTCAAAGTCCACATATGACATGCTTACAAAGCTATCAAACCCATTTTGCAAATGTAGGTCATTCATTATTCCCATGTACGCAACTTCAATTGGATGTTTAGCCAAAAAACTTCAATCCCTCCACCGTTTCTTACGTTTTGGTTTTTTCTGCAAACGTAAACTTCCTGTCAAAACAATAAATAAATAACGGCAAGTAATACAATGATATACATGTATAGACTAATTAAAAACTAGCAGAAAACCCAGGATGTTGGTCCAACAAGTTTGCGACAATAATTAAACGCAGCTTACTTCTCCTCATGTGTTGTCTCTCAACCTGTTGGGTCCAATTTGTTTCATAATTAACTCTTTAGCCTTTAATGGTTAGTTATTCAAGACTCGATTAAACCATATTTCTCTACCACAAAGAAGGAAGGGTATATTAATCCTTAAAATTGTAACAGATTATTCTTTACGTCGAGTATGTTTAGGTGAAGATTTCAAAGGTTTATTTACTATCTTAAAATGTTTCGTCAAGCTTTTACCCAGTGATAAAATGAAAAAAAAAAAACTATCTTGGAAACGTTTTGGCGAAAGTATCCAAAGGTTTAATTTCCAACTCTAAATGTATCGTGTATCTTACACTAGGATCTGTTATTCTGTTACATTCAATCAGGTAACCTGGCGGTCTAGGGGTAAGGTGTCAGACTTCTGTGCTGGCGGCCGGGGTTCAATCCTCGGTCGTAGCAAAGATTTATCTGATTACCAAACCCTTCCTTCACCTCTGACAAGACATCTTGTGAATGTGGGGAATGCCAGGCCTCTACCGTGGTTCGGATTCCACGTTAAACTGTAGGTCCTCCATTTCATTTCACAATCACCCTACCATTACACATTATCGTTAGTGCGTATAACCCGAACGGGTAGTAAGACGCGGTGCTAATAATAATAATAATAATAATGTTAAATTCAATCAGGGTGACCTGGCGGTATAGGGGTAAGGTGTCAGACTTCTGTGCTGGCGGCCGGGGTTCAATCCTCAGTCCCGGTATAGATTTATCTGATTACCAAACCCTTCCTTCACCTCTGACAAGACATCTTGTGAATGTGAGGAGTGCCAGGCCTCCATGGTTCGGATTCCACGTTAAACTGTAGGTCCTCCATTTCATCTCACAGTCACCCTACCATTACACATTAGCCTAAGTGCGTATAACCTGAACGGGTAGTAAGACGCGGTGCTAATAATAATAATAATAATACATTCAATCAAATTGGCTGCATATTTAAAAATATTTGAACTCGTTACATAATAGAAGCAAATTAAACATTCAAAGTAAAATAGAATTTTATATAATAAGATACTTATATCTACACTTACCAATGTTATGTATACCCTCGCCCTGTTTCGAGACATTTCAAAATAACTACGCCTCCTTGTTAACTCGCCAAATCAAAACACTCTGCTAAGTAGGATGGGATGTAAAATCGCAACCTGTTCTGAGAGACGAAAGGAGCTGCTCTTTTTAGTCACTGGTTCACGAATCAATTACGCTCTGTAACAGGCTCGAAATAAACTTGTTCCTCATATCTCTGTCACAGGTAGTGCTGGAACAGGTCCAAAGTAACCTTGCTCCTCGTTTCTGTCACAGACAGCGCTGTAACAGGTCCGGAGAAACTTTGTTCCTCTATGCTCCTGAGATATTTTGGAGCAGTCGTACATTAGAAAGGAGGAAGTAGATACTTAGTGTTCTTGTCACAGCTATGAGATCAGGTCCAGTGCAACCTTACTTCTCTATTATAGGCCTATTCAGAAAATTTAAAAATTGACACCTGGACACGGGAATCGAACCCGGAACCTTTGGCTTAGTATGCCAATGCTATAACCACTGAGATACCCAGGAATCGTCTCGTACCTAGGCTCATTCTTCACTCATATTTTAAGGCAGAGTCTATGATAAACGTGCGGAAATTGTCGGCTACAAATGTGAGATTTATTAAGATCACGAGATATCAGATAACTCAGCCACCTTCGACTCGGTAGTTGGCTTAATGCTGCAACTTGTACAATTATTATAATTGTAATAGATTGCATATTTAAGAATCGAATAGCAAAAGCTATTATTTATGCTTTAAGTAACTGCTATTACTACCAAGTTCAAGGTCAATTGAATATTTGTGACCGTGAATATTGTAATTTCATTGTGTATGCTGGAGGGACAATTACAGTGGAGATAAAAGTGAAAGATGTAACATTTTGAAATGATACTATGCTTACAAAGCTATGTCAATTTTATATTGACTGTATACTACCAAAGCTAAATGATCCCCGTGTCCTTAAAGATGTGAGAATACGTGATACCTCCTATATTTTAGAGGCCCAAGAGAATGCCGAAAGAAAAAAGGATTTAAGTAATAGATAGTAATAATAATAAAATTAATATTAATAATAATACAGATGATAAAGAATAAATATCTCGTACAACATATAGCTGGCTAACTATCACGAAAACGTTGTTTAGTGACTTATGTTGGAGAAAATATAATCATTAGATGAATTGAGTGTTTCGTGTAATTGAATAGCTAACTAAAATCTGAGCTCTTATAATAAAACGAAACTTATTATATTTTTATTACAGTCAACTTAGACTAAAGGGGGCGGGAGTCTGTCCAATTTACAAAAAGTCCATCTTATGGAGAGTAGATAAAGGTTGAAACCTATGACAATATTTAGTGCTGAATTTGTGCCACAAGAATATCCTATCCCAATAATTTGTTCCATGATAGGTTTCAATAAAACACTTTAAAATGTTGTAGCTTCACACTGTAATTCCATCCTAGCAGGCCATTGTTTCATTTCTTTTCCTCCTTTCGATACCTTATGCGGACCACATGTTTCTCTCTTTGAGTGCGTGTTTAACACAGGGGTGGGAAAATGTTTAGTTGTTGAAGTCCCAATGTCCCTTCACGGATTCCTCAAGACTTCACACTGCTTGAACAGTAGCTTTTCCAAAATTTTACCAAAATATGAAAGTGCACTTAAGTTTGATAGATCTATTAGATAGATTATCTACTATCCAACATTTATGTTTAAGAAATGACTTTTTATTTTGATAAATTAAAATAGAAAATATAATTTCCTAATGTGTGTGTGTGACTTTCCACAACATCCAGAATACTCTAAATGACCTAGAAAACTGAAATTATACACATTTATTATATTGACTTGATGTCTTGTGGTTTCATAAGGTCAAACAATTTTTTCTTTTAAAATTTAAGATCTACCCCTAAAACCAAATGTAGCTTACTTAAGGGTGAAGAGAGAAACAAATCAATTTTATCATAATTGGCTCTGACAATTTTGTTTAAAATTCATATCTTAGGCCAATTTGTCATTAATATTATTTTGTACTGTACATCTCATTTTCCCGGAAATATGATTTAGAGAATACTTTACACGTGCTAATATTTGCAATTATTAGTATAGAACACGAGACACACACGATGAAACCGGTTTCAATTAGGATATTATAACAATGCATATTAATTTATTTTTCTTAACTGCGAGGAGAATGATTTTGTAGGCAATGGTCAAGAATATAGATTATAACCTTCCTAAAAAGACAAATTAATTGGTTTTTAATAAAATATTAATTTATGGGGATATTTAATTGGTGATTATTATATTTATACAATCATTATTTACGACTGAATTTCATAACCCAACACTATAGTAACATAGTTCTCATTATAAGAATTCTTAGTATTATTTCTACAAATAATTAGGGTTTGCATGAAGAGATTTGAAGCTATTAAGGTAATTTCCTTTTTATTTATAGTAAAATGTACGTCATCTGTCTTTATCTTGAGCTAGTTATACCCAGTCCAACTCATTAAACCTTATTTATTTGAGGTCCATCCAAATTTTATCTTCCCAACTGCACCTGAGTCTTCCCACTCTTCTTTTTTACCATTATTTGTGCCAGTCAATACCTTGAACGCGGTTCTAGATACTCCCATTCACGCTGCATGACCTACCCACCGTAACCGGCGAGATCGACTACCCTAACAATGTATGTTGATGAGCAAAGGGTATTCATCTCATCATTATGTATCCTCCCCTACTCCCCTCTATTCTCATCCATTTTTTGATCAAATTCCTTCCTAAGCACTTTGTTTTCGAAGACCTTACATTTATTTTCATCATGTAAGTTAACAGGCCATGTTTCGGAATCATAGAGAACAATAGGTAAAATTATAGTTTTGGTATATTATGAGTTTTACATTCCTTGACAGCAGATGATATGCCAACAACTTACAGACCGAGTATTAACAAGCATTGCCTGACTTTATTCTTTCCATAATTTGCAATCTAATATTATCATCGCTAGTTAAAATTATTACTAGGCTTTTGAATTTATTAACCTGTCAAATGATACGTTGTTTGCTGTAATCTCTAAATTATCGTCCTCAATCTGTGTTCTCTGTGTGATCATATACTTAAAATTTATATATTTGACTTAAATACCTATTTCCTTAAAATTATCTTAAAAGAAAAATCAAATATTACCTAACAAAGCAAAATAATCTGCTTACTCTAATAGCTTCATTGTAGCGATTAGAGTCAAGCCTTCCCTACACTCTTTCATTACCTAATAGCATATTCTAAGGCCAGAATATATCCGTGGGGTTGGCAGCACCATTAACGGCACAAATTATGAAACCTATGCCAATATTTAGTGCTGAATTTATGCCAGAAGAATATCCTATTCCTATAATTTGTGCCACCATAATTTTCATGAAAACATAAAAAAATCTCTTGGTGCTACCAACTTCACGTAACAGCACCCATAATGGCACAAATTCTTAAACCAATGCCAATATTTAGTGCTTAATTTGTCCCACAAGAATATCCTATCACCATAATTTGTGCCACCATAGTTTTCGTGAAAACATAAAAAAAAACAGTGGGTGCTGCATAACGGCACCAATTCTAAAACCTATGCCAATATTTAGTGCTGAATTTATGCCACAAGAATATCCTATCTCCATAATTTGTGCCACCACAGTTTTCGTGAGAACGCAAAAAAAAAAAAAA
>CABFVX010005550.1:23302-35301 GCA_902151425.1 Timema shepardi | reverse complement strand
AAAAAACGTGGACGCTGCTGGCAGCACCCGTAACGGCAACAATTCTGAAACCTTTACCAATATTTAGTGATAAATTTGTGCCACAAGAATATCTTATTCAAATAATTTGTACCCCCATGGTTTCCATGAAAACGACATAAAACGTTAAGTTGTGTTAACACCAAGTTGTATTCAGTACTGGCCAGCCCGCACTTCAAGGCCGACCCTAGTTTCTCCCAAGGTTACTATAATTATAGAAGTTGCCTCGTTCCCGTAAGCACTGTGTAGACACCACATCTCGCTACTGTGACGTCACATGTAGCCCGGCGCCTAGACAAGCCACTAACAGCATCTACTATTCTTACGTATTTACTGCATATTATTAATTTGTATTATATAATAATATACCCGCTTCTACACGCAGTTTTCCTCGTGCGCTTTACTCTTTTCGTAGATATTGTATTTTGTTCATATTATTATTATTAAATACTATGAAATATAGAATGTTCATTTTTACTTACAGATCCAAGTTCTTACGCAAATTTTTATCGCTCTCGGAGTACCGGTAATATTTATCACGTACTGAGTTTGAAAAAATTAGGATCATTGGAAAAACTAATTTAAAACCGAACTATATTTATTATTTAGACAATATTCATAATGATTTACATTACTTTTTATAAATCATTACAGATATGCAGAATGTACCAGCGTAATTTATAAGTTTCTGAAATGAATATAATTTTAATCAGTTTTAAAATAGTATTTGTTTATACTGTATACACATTTTTTCTAATCTTTCTTTTAGAAAATAAAATTATTTAACAACAGTAGCAGTGTAAGCATACACTACACAGGCGGCAAGTAAGAAATCAAGTTAATCATGTTTCTAGACATTGGTCTCTGATATCTGATTTGCCGCATTTCTCTCTTTTTTTCAGATAGAATCAAATAAAAGTAATTTTGTTTTGTAATGCATAATAAATATACAACTAATATACATATCACAATGTATTAAACCCTACCAAATTTTGTTATTAAACTATACATTATAATATTATTCGTTTATGTATATACATTATATTAACAATTAATAATGGAAAATAGTAAATAATAACACCGAAAATATTTCTGTTCTATAAGAAAATCCATAAATATATTGTTGGTAGTTTTCAAATTAGTGTTAAAAACAAGCTTTTAATGACAGTTACATACAATTTTTTTTATGTAATGATCTTCTTGAATTTTTTTATAGGTTTTTCTTTTGTTGTCTGAATTGTACCCTCTTTTAGTACTTTTCAAGACCGGTGAACTGTTCAAATATTTCATTCTAATTAATGTCCTTTGGGGAATAAATGCTCTAACAACTTCTTAATAAATTCCATGATAAGTTTTTGTTAAATTAATAACTAAATTCGATAAACCGACACGTCCTTTTTCTTAGTGTTTCTCCGTGGAGCAGAAGAGAGGTGTTTTATCGAGATACTTGCCGGTGGCTCCTCTAAAGTTGAAGTTATTCCATCTGCGATATATGTAAACTTTTTTTTTCTTTGTTGCTGTCCAAGTGGCCAAGCACTCTACTGCAGAACTCTCAAGATCAGTTAAACTTTATCTTTCCTCCATCTACTCAAGCACAAATTCACCTGACATTTTGTCTTTTCCTTTGTTTGTTCTTCCTCCTGTGTTTGCTAAAGATTGAATGGAAATTCCAATCTTTCAACACTTTTGCCACAACATATTCACCATCATCTGAACGTTCAAAATTTGTATTTTTTTGCACCATTCCAGAATTTTTCCTGAGAACGATCATTTTAATGCGATACAAAGCACTCAAAAGCGTAGGATGATTATTCAGTCCTCTACGAGCCCGAATCTGAGAAAATAAATTTTCCAGAAAATCATGATTAATTAATTGGGTTAGGATGTATTGAATATTGTGGTGTTTATCTTTTACGTCACTGAGCAATGACTGTAGGGAATTAAGATACATTATGCATCCTTTCTGGAAAAGTTGCCAACAATTTGGAAAAATTTGAGGATTTTCTACTAACCACATCACAGCACTTTTATCAACTCTACGATTCTATATTCAGCATTTGATCTTGACCGATAAGGTCTTGACCGTAAGGCTTCCTAAAAGAAATGCCTAGATTTTTAGGAACAAAGATATTCATTATATGAAACCAGTGATCACACACTTCAATAACTTCAGCCAATGTTTTCGCATCTGTGTTAATTTTCATCTCATTAAATCTAATCCTCGACGCCGCTCTGAGTGATAGAAGTTGTTTCGCTTTCCTTGAATTCTTCTTCTTGGTTTTTTCAACCTTTAGATGACTTTCATTGATATTTAAGCTTTTCAAATCTTTATTTGTCTCAAGTCGGATCAGTTCAAGTAAAGGACTTTTATTACATATTCTTTCGTCACTAAACGAAAGTTAGTTTCTAAAAGCCAATTCCTTATTAGCTTAAGGACATGTGGTGCATAAGCAGAGCAATAAATATTATCTTCTTGTGAGGCTGGATGAAAAAACAACGTTTAATCAATGTAAATTCCCAGTTCATTCCATAAACCTATATTTCATCCTCCTAAGTCGCTCACATAGGCTTTTATTGTGTATCCAATATCATACAATTTAGCTGTAAGGAAGGGAATCACGAATATTCTTTGTCATTTTTCTGTCAAGATCTACGTAAATAGCCTGCTTCCATTTTGAAAATAAGCCACTAGCCATGACCACGTGCATTTATGAAAAAGTCCAACCATTTCATAATATTTTACGTCAATATTCAAGATTTTCCTTCACTTTAACTTCGTCAAATTGTAAGACGACGAGTCGCTCAGTGTAATTCAACGAAGACGATGCAAACTCAAAAACCTGGAAAACATTTTCAAGAACGCCTTGCCTCATATCAAACGTATAGGCCCACTTCTGTAAAGTTGAAATAGCAGGCCAAAGGATTTTCAATTTATTTTTTAAGTAGAGGTAGCAACGCTAAAAGAAATATCATAAAGTAAATGGTATATATATTTCTTCATTTGTCCATTTTACATTCTTCTTTAGTCCCAGAATTATATCAATTTGATTCTGAGTAAAGATATTTCTAATATATCTCTACCATAGGCTTTAGAAGAAGCAATGTTTTTTTTATCATTTCAAATTGAGAGTTTCTTTCTTGAGCTATTTTCATAAAATTTAGATTAAAAGTGGACTTTTCCTGCAATAGCTTCAAATTTTCTTTAAATTCATTTTCTTTCTTTAAGGCGTTTAAAATGTTTACTCAAGCATAAGAGGATGAATGTGTATAGTGAGAACAAGGGCATGATTGCTCACTAATCGTTTTCTGGTTTGCATTTTCATGAATAAGTTCTTCAGACAGTTTCTTGTTTTCTCTGGTTCTCACTCGGTTTTCACGTTGCAGAATATTTTCCTCTTTCTCTGGACTTCTGTCTCTACCTAACTTCAATTATGGTATGGCGGTAGGTTTCAGCTTACTCTGAGGTGTGATATTCAATAATCCTGCTCTTAAATCTCTTTCATAATCAGAAGCTTTCAAGTGTTTATAACATACGAAATAAGTATTTGGGTTCCATATACCATCTCATAAACATTTTTGCCCCCACTCTCGACGGAGTTATCAATCTTTCGGAAAACGATGATATTGTATGTGTCTAGTCTTCGGAAGTGATTTTGTTTTCCCCAAATTATTTGTACATACAGCTACTTTAAATATGGGCTGAATATTTTATAAACGCGCACGAAAAATAATTACTTACAGTTGTTATGTAGGATTAATTATGGGAAAGTAAGTAACCCGGGCGGTGAATGGGAACAGGGCTCATATTGGATGAAAATGCTAACGTGACCTCGCCACCTCGCTCTTTTATTAGCTGTTGGATTTCCCCTCCCCCCCTCCTGAACTCATTTCCCGTGTTACCAAGTGATGATTAAAAAATTTACTCCCCTTCAACCTTTCCCCTACAACCCCCTCACCTATCACACCAGATAGGTTGGTTATTGATGATTAATTATTGATGATTGTTAATTAATTATTGGTTAGGATTATGGGCGTTGTAGTTTATTTATTTGGGGAGCATACAGTCCATGACGTTTAGGAATGAGGGCACTGCACGAAAATCTTGCTATAGCTGTCTTGTGTAGAATGGGGGGCATCTTCTCTTCTCACCCGCTTACCGAGTAGTGACCACTGCGCATCATGTGTGCGCACATTCCACCCCGCCCCAGCCAAGGATTTTCTGCTGATGTCACAAAGCTTATGAGTAATGGGTTTTCCCGGTGTCTCAACACTTTATGTGGTAATGGGTTTTTTCCCAGTGACTCATACGTGGCGCCAAGTTGGCTGGTCGACAAAACAAGAATAGATTATAACCTTGAATGATGACGCAATGGGTTTTCCCTGGCGCCAGTTTGGTAGGTTGACAAGACAGGTCAGGACAAGAATAGATCGTGATATTAAATGAGGGCGCTATTGGTTTTCCCTGGCGACAGTTTGGCAGCCCAACAAGATGTGTTAAGACAGGAATAAATATTGAGGTCATTGACCAGGGCATTGAGTTTTCCAAATGACGTCATCGTAACCCTGGTGCCAGGTTGGTGAGCAGAAAAGACAAGTTGGGACTCTTAAGGAACAAGTAGTAAATAAAACACCAATATTACAAATATATATATTATACAGAAATTAAAAGTTTTACAATTTTACATTTTTACAGGAATTACGCATATATTCGTTTATACGTTTTTCTACAGTGTCTCTTAGATGTGTTAATAAAAAAGTTTTTAGTTCACAAGCCAGCATGTAATAGTCCAAACCGACAAATTTAAGTTTATAGTAGGTAGCACTGGTTGAGATCCAAGTTTTTAATGTGCGTTTCCACCGTAGGCTGTTCGAGATAGATGAAATCCGCTAATTATGTTAGCGTGTTGCATACATAAACGACGAGTGTGTCGATCAAATCTTTTGCAATAGCGTGCGACGGGTGTCGACCACATATCCTGTCAGCCGTTGGTGACGTCGATGAGGTCACAAAAATCACAAAAACTAAGCCAGCTAGGTGCTAGATTGGCGACCCGTTTGAGTCCGGTGTCTTGTTTCTCACTAATGAAGACCGTACGGTCACCGCACATGAGTCTCAAAGAGATTTCATGATTATTCAGACTAATATTCTAAGGAAGTCGCGTGTTGCTGACAATTTTTGATATGACCGACTTGTAGTTGCCCAGGTCTTGCCACTTTGTATGGTTAGATACCGCACAATTCCCCTCACATTTTTCTAGCTGGACACAGGGCATAAAATTATTCTTGACGCTCATGCCAACGATGACTTGCTTGGCGTCGACTCCATCCAGCGGGAACAAAGTGTTGAAATTACTTGTGATGGCCAGCGGGTTCATCGGCTTTGCTTTGCGGGAGCAAACGTCTTGAACTTCCATGATGTTTGTTCGTTTGTATGACTGTCGCAGTTATGGTCGGCTAACCGAAAGCAGGCCACTTTTATAGGCACACGGTGCTTGGACGTTGTCTCTTGAAAGGCGGCAGAACCCTACAGTCTTCAAAAATGGGTTGTAATATCTCACTAACTTAGCGCCGTTGCCTTGATGATTGGTGGGCGAGAAAAAGCTTAGGAAAATTATCATCGTAATGTTCTGTGGGCGATAGAGAAGGTATATGATACATTAATGGCCGCAAACGTCTGAGGTGATGCTTTGAAGTTGTAGCGAGCTATATGACGTGTAGGAAGTGGTTTTGCGTATAAATGCCTGATGTGACTTTATACGGGGTGGAAAACCATAACGGTCAAAATATTCTCCAAAACCGTTCTTGTCGATAAAGATGGCGACCCAATGGGTCTCAGGCTTGGTGTGTGGATCAGTGTTGATGACTAGAGCGACAGGTCAAGCTATTCTTGCAGGTAGTTTATTAGCAGGGAAAACACCCTATCGTTTAGAACGAAACCATGGGTTTGATTTCAGCGCTGGTCTTATGGTGTGCGTGTCCATCATCAATCATATAATCTCGGAGACCCCAAAAGAAAGAGGCCGAAAATAAATTCAATACAGAACTATGTTCCATGCACATGTTGGGGCCCAATTTAAGTGTTTTCAGGGAATAACAACCTATGTCATACAGATATACAATGGGTTTAGACGTGTGTGGGACAAGAAACATTTTCTTTTCTGCCCCCTTGACTTAGACGGTTTCTGCACGCGTTGTGGCACGGGAGATGAGTGATTCGATCGGGCTGTAATCCACATTACCTCTATTCCAGGGAATACCCTGCAGATTGTTGACGGTATAATCGGCTTTCTTTCGGGGACCGATGGAAAATTCTTCGATAGCGTATGGGGGTTTTTACACCCAATTTTGAATTAATGTACCGCATTCTGATAAAATACTCATTTCCTTGAGGACAAACTGTTTGCCGTCGTATATGAAGCTCTGGAATTCCACAATGATGTACATGGCTTAAATGATAGGGGTAAGGGGCAGGAAGACGTTTACATTAACTCCCATAATCGGTCATGACTTTTCTGTCATTGTCAATGGTGATGATTTTGGCAAAAGTTCCGTACAGGATAAAGTTGATGGTTTCGGTGAGAGCACTGGTGAAGCTCACTACGATGCTCATAGAGCCGTTCCTTATCAAATTCCTATGCGATGTCATGTGGGTGGACAGGTTCGGTGTGAGATCGAAACCATGAGATGATATCCCTTAGGGAAGGTTTCCCGTGTGATGTCTCTACTTTCGTTCATTAAATGGATACCCGTTTCAGAAAACAGTGTGTGGTAGGACATGAAATAGTTGCCATTTGAAAAATCGGGCTTTAGCGGTTTCGACGACACTTGTTACCCGTCCACGTACAGCGTAATATGGTTCATGCCATTGGTTAAGAAGTTGAACGGGCTCTTGGTGGCGTGTCCGTTGAACGCAGCGTTTGATACAAATATCACGCTACATCGTTTGAAAAACTGTCTGGTGAATACGTTGTCTAGTGATTTCCCTTGCACGCCCGTAGAAATAGTGAGTATTTTTAATTACACATGGGTGATGGGATACTTTTAGGGGCTGACGTTTAATGCTTTGATATGTGCCAACAGTATAGAAGGTAATAATTTGACACGTCGCTCTAGAAGGTTGGCTTCGGCCATGTGAACCTTAAAGTGAGAGAGCTCAGGGATTTCCATAAGAATAATCCCTTCTCTGGAACAGAACCAACTTGACTCTGAGTTCGGTGCCGTTCAAAAGGTATTTCTCTAGGTTAAACACGTCACCGTGTAGATACACCTAAAGATCCACCGTCTTACTTTTTGCGGTGAGAATGCGATGGGTCTCAAATCCCTTGTTGCCAAGGTTCCAGGGATGTCTGTGAACCACAGACCACAAGTAAAGTGTGTTCTTTTAGATTCACTGTTGTAATTGATCAACGTCTCAATGTACGCTCTATAAGCATACGTGTTGTTGGGTGGTGAGTCTAGTTTTTTATTTAAAAACACATCCAAATGTGTGAATCGCAAATACAACCATTTGTTGACAGGGTCGATTTGATCCATCTCTCCAAAAGCGCCATCGTCGGGTTTCATGATGGCCACCCTGATATAGATCATAGTCTGGGAAGGATTGATATAGAACTCGCCTTGACCGGTATCGGTAAATTCGATGGGCGAATCATCTGTGAGGGGAGAGACAGGTTTGTAATGGAGCAATAGCAAACTTTCAAGACTGGTTTGTGTGGGTGGGACGGAAAATAGATCGAGTTCACTGCTGGCACACTCGCAGGACCAGGGGTGTAGAAACGACATTTTAACCGAAAATATCTACCGCTTCTTTCTTGATTTTTTACGTCCAGCAATGAGAGAAGACTGACGCTGGTTCTTCTTACGATGCCCTTTATAGCCTGCACCGGTCATCAGTGTGTCAATATTCTAATAAGCCTTGCGTTTCAGGTTAGTTTGAGCCTCACCAACACGGTGTCGTAGCGCCTCATTTAAAGGACAACGCTGATTGGCAACTTCAGAGAGCACATCGATTCCCTTATGAAGCGCCTGTTTTACAATGTCCTTAGCACCGATTCTCAGCAACGGTACGATGATTTTGAAAACCCACTTAAAAAACTTCCTATCCTATTCAATTGTTGATGGGGAACACCGTGGTAGATCGATGAAATACCTGTTCCAGCCTGGTTGACGTAGCATCTTTGGAAGGGACAGTTCATATTGAGCAGTGTCTAAAATGAAGTTTCGCACACACTTTTCCAAACTCGAATGGTACAGGTTCACCAGTGTCTGTACTTATATTTATTTCTAGGGTTTTAATTTCCCTTCTAACTACGGGCATGTAATGCAAAGGATCATAGCTAACGGTCTTATGTATGCCGTAGAGATAGTTTATGTTGTTGATACCGATAATACGTAAGAGTGGTGCCACCATGTCACCCATGGGACGAGGATCGACGATATCCGTGTAGATGTACATTTGCGAGGGCAAGCGTCGTAGAATGTTGGTGGCGTACGGTGACTTTGTGACTTTCATCAGATCAGTCAGAGGAACGAAATCAAGCTGTATACTTAGTTGACTTGAGAGAGTCAGCAGCTGTAACTTTGGTGAAGAAGAGACAACGTCCATTTGAAGGGGGGGAGCTGTACATGAATAAAACACCGGAATCCCCTTTAAACACCTCTACGTCGTTTAGAGCTTTGATTAATTCATGGATAATACTGTAGTTTCCAGGAGGGATATGACCCTTGAATATTTGTTCCCCACCGTTAGCGTCCACCCAGTTGTAGCATACAATATTTTGACCCTCATTTAAGGTGGTGAAAGAACACGGATATTGAAATTCAGCCAGAGTAACTTCCCACCTGCCTTCGAGTGTAAGACGGTAAGGAAGTTGCGTGGTGAAATTTGTGAGGGTATTTTTCGGGAAATATCCCATAGAACTGTTGCTCAGCAAAGTGAGGTAAAACTGGTCCCTCATGGTAAGGCTCTGACGTAACTGGTAGGAATGCAAAAATTAAACTTGACTGGGTAACCTTTCCACTGCACGTACTCTTTCTTTTTGACGCCTTTACACTTGACACCTAAAATTTTATAAACTTTAAAAGTTTCCGGGATACGTAAACGTTGAAATTAGGGTTCTTAAAACGTCCTTTCCACCTCTTCGCTATCAAGATCGGTGAGTCTGTAGACGACAGTTTGTCGCAACATGAAACTGCTGAATTTGAAAATCTATTCACCCCTATTCCTTTCGTAGCCCTTTTCAAACAGAATTTTGGATATGCTAATACGCACTTTGTTACCGACTTTTATTTTCGGTTTAATATTCAGGTTTGGACGCCTTTTGCCGTTCAGATGATCTCTGACTTGAATCACCTTAGTTTCTGAAACGTTGGCCGGTGCCATCCTAACACTGGATCGTTTTGCGCCGTTGTAAGCGTCAACTAGAATTTGGAGTTCGTCCGCATACCGAAATGTGTTATTTTTGGTAAAGTAGCGCCACATGCATCCTTTCAGAGTTCTGATGAATCGTTCCACGATGCTTGCCTTTACATCTGGATAATGAATGTTGTAGTAATTCATGACTTCTTGCTTGAGAAATTTCTAGACTAGACGTGACGTGAACTCTGTCCCCCTGTCCGTCTGTAAACTTAGAGGTTTAGGGCAACTTTATTTGAAAATGTCCGAAGTGCGTCTCTCTGACGCTCACCATCCTGTATGGAAGCGATCTTGCCCAGGCCATTTTGCTAAACACGACGATGACGGTGAGCAAATACACTGCACTGTCGTATTTTCTGAGACTTTGAATATCGTTGAGATTGGCTTGCCAGAAATCGTCAGTGTTTGATACCACGTACTTGTTGAGTGGAAACTTTTTTATCACCGGTTTTTGTAGGGTATAAGCGTCCTACGCACGAAGCCATTCTTGTATTTTTTTTTTGAACTTCTTGGATGCCTTTATGAGTGACGCTACCTCTGAAAACCCTGCAGGATATGAAGGGTCGTAATATATGTCAGCTAAACGGGCCATTAAGCTCGGAAAGGAAATACCTGTTTTAGCCCACCCTCTTCAGTTACCTCTTCTTAGGGCGTTGTGAAGGTGTAAGTGGTTGGGGTACGGGCGTAGTATCTCTAATGTCTGCCAAACGTTTGGAATTTACAATAAATTCTTTCGGAACGTTTATATTTTAACATACTTTTAGAAACCTCTGCCCATCCGAAGACCCGCTGTGTCTTTTTGCTCTGAAAAGATCTTTGATATAATCCACAATATTGGATCCACGGAGAGACGTATCGTGAGTACTCACTTCTCCGTTGAGTCCCAAAAGATGCCTACTCGGTAAATAATATGTTCTGGTAAAAGTTCAACATTTTTACGCGCCTGTGCTGGTACAGTATTAAGTAAAGTGGGGATGGGAAATACATACACTTCAGGGGTTGTAGTGGTGGTGGTGGGATTTTCAGATAACGGGGGTTTTTGACTAAAGTAGAGATAGCGCTGTAGCTCTTGTGGGTATAAAGTTCATTTAGACTTTTCGTTAAGTTTTCAAGCGAGAATTTTTTCCATTTTCTTTTCCAACTTGGAGACCATTAGAAATATGGCCGATGCCACTTGTTGGTGTTGTTGCTCGTAACAGTGTTATGTTTCCAAGGACACCAATAACATATTTTTCTTGTGTTCCATTATCTACTTGTTGAATAAGAAACCGTGGACTCCACTGATTAAAGGGGCTAAAAGTAAGGGAAAGAATGCTCCTCCCTTCTGAACGAGTATTCATCTCTTCTTTTTACAGCACTCTTCTTGTTTGACCAGCTTGCGCAACACCTGCTTGTGAGCACGTATCCTTTTCTTCTGAAAATTGTTCAACTGCACCCACCCTCTTAAAGTGTTTTAGGCGCACTCGCAAACAGAACCAATCAGTTTCTCGTCAGTCGTTTTCAGCAAGGCGATACGTTGCTGCGGGTTAATGCGATACATCGCACGTAGCAGAGGGGCCTGCTTCATCACTTTTGGACTCATGGTTATAAAATGATCTGTAATCGGGAAATGTCGGTGTTTTTATAGGTTTTGAGTGGTAGGTACACGCAGCACCCGACACTTGTGTGGGTTTTATATCTGAACCATTGTAGTGTACCTTGTTTGAAATCTAACAATATATATCCGTTAGGAGTACTTTTAGCATCAGTGTAAGCCTCTGGTAAAACACGGGGATTTTCTGGACAGACTTGACGTGAAAAATGTTGAATCTGAGCTTTATCCCTAGGATTTTTAAAAAGCACGATATAGTGTGCGTTTAAGTAAATGTCTCTTTGGCCCCTAACTTGGTGGAATATATTTTATGTAAAGTACATGACGCTAATATTTTGATAGTGGCATCCTTTGGTGAAAAGATCGAGACCACTTCGTTGGCTTCATGCATCAGGTCATCAAGAATAATCAGCTGTGGAGAGTCATTACAGATGTCATCCATTTCTGGCAAACCCTTATAGAATATGATGCGGGGACTTGCACCGTCTGGTTCGAATTTCGGTTGCCATAAATCATAATACCAGGTGATTTTATCAAATTTAACGTCATTTATTGTGTCCAAGTGGTGAATAAAGTCGGCTTCACAATGTGACTTTCTACAGCCAGAAGGGCCGCATATGTTGGCCGAAAATGTATGTTTCAACTTGTCCATAATGTTTGAGACTTATCTTATAAGCTATATGAACTTGTATTTTTAGGATAGGAGAGAGGTACTGGTGTAGACGTTAAAACACAAACATAACAGTTTTTAAAATATCTATTTACAATGTGGAGAAGTATACATACAGTGAAAAATATACTGTGAATATTTAAAATATATATTTATACATAGGGGTGAATAGTGGCCTCTGTACTAATGATGGTTCAATATAATATATATAAATAGAGATATTTTCAATTTAAAAGCAAATAAATAAATATATATATATATATATATATATATATATAAATCAATTTAATATATTTGACTAGAAT
>CABFVX010005550.1:0-23270 GCA_902151425.1 Timema shepardi | reverse complement strand
TATATATATATATATATATATATATATATATATATATATATATATATATATATATATATATATATATATATATATATATATAAAACTAAACGATTAAAAATATCAAGTAGGTGGAGGATTGTACTGGCGGATAATAATATATAAAAAATTAACACGGGTTAATAAAAGTAAATTAATAATAAACTTATCTGTGTTTTCATGCAGGAAAAAAAGTATGAAAAAAATCCCAAATCTTTGAAAAATATTATGTCAGTGGAGCTGTCTAGAGTGAAAAATAAAGTGATTATCCATCCCGTCTAAATGATCACCTTTTAGTCCTGGCAAGTGCGTTTACAAGGACTCTGATACCCAAACTGCAACGTATTATAATCAACGGTTATCCGACGTTTGGTGTACACGGGCCGGTAGATTTTTGTCTGCGAAACGGTACATGCAGCCGCAAGATATTTTCTTACAATTTTGTGTGATTTCTATATGTATCTTTCCGCATAATGTTCAGTGTTAATCACTTTCAAAACGTCCAAAAACGTCGTTCCAATTGCTATAGTTTATGGTGTTCCCACGAACATTGCACACCGTTTTGGGGTTGGCCGGATTTCCAACAACACAAACTGGGTACGCGTAATTATTGGGGCCGCCAGTTATAAAGGCGCTAATGTATCTTCCAAGACCGTAATCCTGAAGTTCGTCAGTGATATCACCTAAGAAGTCTCTGGTCAGTGGACTCCAATCGCTGGGGCGTTCTGTGAATAGTACGCTATCTGTATCTTGATTCAAATTACGGTCCCCCAATTGTTCAAGGATGATGCATAGGTGAAACCTAGACATAGCAGTCGTGTGGCATGCCACAGCCACACACGTTTTAAGATTAGGGTGCAATGCATCACGCGCATCCTTGTAATAGAGGAACATAACCTCATCATTAACATCAGTGACGCTGTCCACAGTGATGAGAAGATCCGTCAGGTATTTGTGGATGCCCTGATAGTCATTAACAATGGCTACGTGTGGTAAATTGGGTCTTTGCTCAAACTTTCCCCATAGTGAGATTAAAAAGAATTTAGCTAGTGTGCGGAGACCAGGTTTTTACAAACTGAGCCGAAATCGAGTTTTACTCATTCCCTTTCCTCATAATTTTGAATGTAAGCTAACTTTTTCTCTTTTGATCTACACCACTCTGGTCACCCGCTGGATTCTTGTTTAATTTTCAAAAAAGTATCAATATACCTGTTAAACAATCTGCCAGAACGTGTCTGACGATAGTAAACAGATACATTGTTCTCCCACACTTCGTGTACTTATTCAACGTTTTAGCCTTTCTCAACGGCTTTCCGGATTTCGTTAATCACCCAGACGCCTGTCTACCAGCGATCTTTTTTGTCATTGTGCTGACACGCGCCTTGGTTTTTTCCCCTCCCCGCATTTCCGGCACAATATGAACATAAACTTTTCGTGCATCCGTGTAGGCAATACGGACATTAATAATTCCCGCGGAAGCGTCACTGTAACTTTGGCTATGCCTTCCTTCTTATCTATATACGGACAATTTGGTTCCAAGTGAATTTTGGGGTGGGCGATGGGCTATTTTTTGTACTTGCAAACGTAAGTATACAATGAACACACATCCAAGTACTTGATCTTTTACTCAAAAAGAAAGGTCTGCTTCGTTTAAGAGCTTGATACAATTTGTAAGCCCGCCAAATAATGCTTCATTGGGGCTAAGGGGCCCCTTGATATACACCTCAGGCCAGAGTACAAATTATTTAAAGTCCTTGTCTGTGCATTTCATAGCATTAAACGTACACTCCCACATTTCTACGATGGTGTAGCTGGAATTCTTAAACTTTCCAACACAAGCCATGGTCGCTTTATAGCGCGTCTACATGGTCCCGTGAGGACTATTTTTGATAAGGGTTGTCTTGTCAGGATAACAGAGAGGGAGAATAGAGACACCGCGTTGTTGGGCCTCCCA
Organism: Timema shepardi; assembly: GCA_902151425.1. Lineage (NCBI taxonomy): Eukaryota > Metazoa > Arthropoda > Insecta > Phasmatodea > Timematidae > Timema > Timema shepardi. Next base: position 21,298 of record CABFVX010005550.1, on the reverse strand, counting down.
GCAGAGTCATTGTACAGCGATGTGCGACTGTTGGTCTGCGCATCGATAACCACCGTTATGGATAATACCGATAGTATTCTCCTTAAGATGACTTCGGCGGTAAACCAACATGGCCGTTCCAGCTATCGTACACGCCTCTCTGAAATGATCTCACCTTTGCTTTCTCCATGAGCATCTCTCTAAACTTCAGGCAGGCCTTCCGTAGGATCTCTACATCTTTCACACAATACAGTTCCATCTCGCGTTTAGAATCAAAGACATAATTTTCTTTTACCATCGCGTCATACAACTTGTCAAAATGCTCCTTTCCCTCAACTAACATATCACCGATGCCGTAGTCCTTTTTTGCTGCAAAGGGACCCCAATACCCCGCGTTTACATTTTGTTAAAAAAATGGGGGAAATGTACCTTGGCAAAAGACACGTCCAAGCAGAATATTTTTGGCATATTGGACCATAACATTGTAGTGATATATTGGTTTAATTAACTCTAAATTATAAAAAAGTCATGGAGGAAGGTAATTTTTCTTTAAAGTAGTATATGTAAATTATCCTTTTAAGATTCATCCATGAAGAAACACGCTCTTCTCAGATATAATGTGAAAATAATTTCACCTTTAAAATATTTTTTATACCATATTTCTTGTTAAAAGAACAACTGTGCTAATTACTGTTAAAAGGGAACAACTCCGCAGTATTTTGCAAAAGACGCCAATTCCCTATATCAATAATAAGCTAGCCTTCACAACACCTGCCGCCAGGACATTTTATATTAGTTGTTTTTTACACTGTGGACGAGGGAAGAAAAGGGCTAGGTATATGTCATATACAAACCGTTTGTGCGTATCAGCCAGTCATACAGGATCCAAACATCTACACCGGGATCTCCCGCCCACGCACAAGTCTCACAATCACATACCATCCGGGATCCAAACCGCCCACGCATAATTCAATCAGAGCCACACACTGGCAGTCTCAGTCTAACACATTATAAAATAACTTACATTAATATTACAAGTGTGCAGTGATATAAAACATTTAATTAGAATATGTATAAGTAATTAACAGGTGTCATTTAAATATACCGTGTGGGAATAAACAGCCATCATCAGTTCTCTTTCTTGCATTTATTAACTATACCGTTCTAATTAGTGCTCGACCACGGAGCTATAGACAGCTGGTTAAACGGTATCTTTTCCAGACATTGATAATAGGCGATCGATAATGGAGCTATAGACAACCTAACCATCATCACAGCATTATTATATCAGGGAATTAATCCGCAGTGTTTCAATCGACGCCCAAAGAGGAGCGATAGATTCCTTAGTGTTACAACATCAAGAGAAAGTTCAGCGAGTCAATAAAGTGGAGCGAGCCGTAACGCAAGGACATGATTTTCTCACAGTTTATTATTATTCTGGAGTCCATTTTTTACCTCAATCATATATTTTAAAATAAAATTACCATCATAGCCTTTCGCATTATGGCCTAGGAGGGTGATATCCTTAAATTTTTAATCTTCAATCTGCTCTAAAAATAAAAAAAATTTGGGCCATTGTGGTATCACCCTTGAATATGCGAGTCCTATCGCCCCTGTATTCTGTGCAATGATGGTCATTTGCATATATTAGAACGCAGGCCTTGCAACACGTCTGCACGACACATATGTTAGATTCGTGCAAGTACATGTTGACCGAACTTTTAAAAGTGTTTCTTGCCTTCATTCAAAATCATAGAACACAAACATGAGATGGCTCTTTGACAGTAACGGCTTGGATCGGGCCTACTTCATATAAGAGAAATGACCAAAAAGACGATAGGTCTTACATACTCTACAAAACGTTTCATAACACGTTTGTGAAAATTCTGCTCTTTCCAAACTGAGAAATTGTACACATGACTCTCTCAAACCTTTTTGGCATCACAGACCGACCTGTGATCTCTGCTAAAACCGGGTTGTTAATGGTTATCATAACATGCCTGATTAGTGAACCAACGCCCACAGTCTTTACATACCACATATCTGCCTCCGCCACAAACCACTTTAGCGTAGTACTTTTTGTACGCTGATCCATATTTGTGTTTGTTCTTATGATCAAACGTCACACGGCACTCACGGCAAAAGTACGAGCACTTAAACGTGGTTGTCAAGGATGCTATGACATAAAAATGGTTTTGCTTATCGTCGTGAAGGAACAAATCAAGATAGTCCTTAAAGGAGTGTTCGGGAGGAGTAGGCCCCTCATATAAGACCTGTATCCTCTAACGTTCCCTGATCACCGTGATTTTGTATTCGTAAAGATAAGTTTGAAATTGTTTCAGCTCGGTTAACCCACCACCCTTCAAAATATTAACATGGGCATCACGGTATCAAAATCTTCTGCTCTGTATTTTTGACTAGGACGACCAATTTTAGTTTTGTTTAACGGTGTTCACGTCCATGCATCCTTGTTCTCTTTTATTATCACATATAACAGTGGCAACAACAAATTCACGGGCAAGGCAAAATTTATCGTCGCCATTTTGAATCGTGTTTATTCCTTTGTTATTACGGCTATATGTGATAGCGGGAGTGATTTTATCACAATAACGTGCACTCCCACGAGACTCTTTAAAATGGCTTAGTTTAACGTACAGTGGTGCGGTACTCAAAAATAAACTATTACTTTGCTATACACTAATTACGTTTTCAAGCATGGCTTTAGCGTATGACTGTTCTGCTCGCCTAAATGAGACATATACAGGATTAATCGTCGAGTCCGTGCTATTCAAAATTAAGCTGACATGGTCATCGGTACTGACGCCATGGTCCTGAAGCCGATTGAGAAAATCAGTAATTTGTTCTTCAACCCAGCTTAATGCATCACGATCGCTTGCTGGAGCACCAAGATATACAGTAATTTCTCTACCAGTATAAAAGAAACGCCTCAATTCTTTAATTCTCTCTTTGAGGATCCTAAAAAGGTACACCATTCGACAGGGCCCCACCTACTTGGTTTACCGGGCCACTAAATCCCGATTGCGGGTCTAAAGAGATCCAAATGTCGCTTCCCCCTCGGGACCTTGTCTGCCGCACACAGCTTGGGCTCGAGCATCGTCTCCCTGGCTCTTAGGCGGTGCTCCTAAGGTATGCTGAGGGGTAATCGCTGCCGGTGGTGGTCGAAGGACTATCCCTTTATTTCCCGCTTCCATTTGAAATATAGCACAAAAGCACGTGTCAAGGAAATCACTTTAAATTAAAAAATTCCAAACATGTGCGAATTTTTTTTCTCTTTAAAATGTAAAATACTTTTAAATTTCGAACTTCTTTCGGTATTAATATAATATGTAACAATTTTTCCTAAACATAATTGCTTTTACGGATACCTACTTTCGCAAAGTGTGTGTAATAAATACACTCGAAATTTAGTACAGCAATAAATATAGTCCAAGGCCGTTAATTTATCACTATGAGTGGTTAAACCTACATTTTCATCTATGCCAAGAATCTAAACCATGACCTTTAGCATAGTGTGTGAAATAAATACACTCTAACCTTAGTACAACTACAAATACAGTCCAGGGCAGTTATTTATCACTATCAGAGGTTAAACCTACATTTATATTTATGCCAAGAATCGATACCCGGGACCCCATCGCAAATTGTGTGTGTAATAAATATAGTCGAACCTCAGTACAACTAAAAAATAAAGTCCAGAGCAGTTAATTTAACACTTTGAAGGGTTAATCATAAATTATCACCCCTGTGGAGGGATCAAACCCAGTTCCTTTCACAAAGTGTTTGTAATAAATATAGCCTAAGACAACGACAAAATTTAGGCCAGGACTGTTAAACCCTTATTTTCACCCCATGTTTGGATTATAATCAGTGTCCCTTGTCTAGGCAAAAATATAGGGTTTGTCTCTATCTCTCTCAATTTAATGATCGGCTAAATCAACAATAAAATTACTCCTGAATGACTGTAAGAATCACATAATTTCCCCCATTTTAAAACTGTATTAATGTTCGAAACAAGCTTCCAACGCTTTTTGTTGGCCCGCAAATAAAGCACAACCACACAAACACAAACACACACACGCATACACATGCGCGCTACAAAAACCGTAAAGGACAGTTAAAACCTTATTTTCACCCCATGTTTGGAATCGAACCAGTGTTCTATGTCTAGGAAAAAATATAGGGTTTGTCTCTCTCTCTCAATTTATTGATCGGCTAAATCAACAATATAATTTCTCCTGGTTGCCTGTAAGAAATATCGCTAAACATAAAAACACATAATTTCCCCTTTTAAAACCGTATTAATGTTCTAAACAGGCTTTTAACCATATCTTTTGGCCCGTTAAGTAAGCACAACCACGCACACACGTCATAAATGAAATGAGGTATTTGCAGGGAATACATATATTCACAGAAATTGGTAAAAATATAAAGTGGACAGAATCAAGTTTACTCTTGGTAGGAATAATTTTGTTTTAATTTATAACCTTTAATAATTTTTCATTCTAAAGCTCGGGTCACTTTTTTATTCAAAAAATGTTAAGAATATAAAATCCACAAACCCTGCCATCTGTATGATAATTTATCAAATCAACCGTTTCGGGAAATCAACCCGGGACCAATAGTTTATTATACAGAAACGCTATCGCATGCACAAAGGTGATGGCTGAATATTTGATCCAAAACATTGTAAACAGAAATTTAATAAATGTCTAAAGAGACAATTATTATTTTATGTCTTTGATAACCTTCGCAAACCGGCCAGCTGACAAAAGGATTTGGTATGCGGCCAACATAACGGTGTTTTGGGAGAAAAAGAACGTATACAAAAAGTCTATTTTCAAATTAGTGGCTATAGTATAGTTACTTGTAAAAGGTACTTACATAACAGTTGGTCTATAGCGTCCAATTCACCCCAAACATCATGGGGCAAATTTCCGCCGGCGTCTGTGGGGTCTGGGGCCTGTAGAGGGGCGCTGGTGATGATGGGAGGTGGCGTGAGAACGTCGGGGACTGGCCTGAGGATGACGGGGGGCTGCGTGAGGACAGCTTGGTGCCGTGCCAAGCACCGGCCGCTTCTAGTACAGGGCCTGCCTCCACCAGGACAGGCGACGGCACGCACGTCACTGCAGGCACTACGTTGCCCCGCAGCCCCTCATCCAACCCATATGGATCCCAGTAGTCTGAAATTAAATAAATACATATTAATTACCAGCGTGAGAAAAAACTACACATCAATCACTCTCAAATCTAAAGCAGTTCGTTAATCAACCATGGACTAGTCGCCATTCGCCTGGCAAATTCCGTCCTTACTGAAAAACTCTAGCGGATCTGGGCTACCCACCGCTACCGGCATTGTAGGTGGCGGGGGTTGTTTCTCTTGAAAGTATGTAAAGGAACAAATTCTGATTTACATCAAAGACGTAATAAGAAAAATAGTAACCATTAAATTATACAAAACGATTTTAAAATATATATGAATTTATCCAATTTTCCAGCGCGTCGAAACTCATCTTGATTATCGGAGCCAATAACAAATTTAAATGACCTACTGTAATGATTTTGAGGTCTTTTTATAGGGACATCCAAGGGCGTGCAGCCTGTAATGGTGGCGGATTCCCAATATATACATCAGCGCACAAGACCCTTTGTAAGTCCCGTTATCCACCACACACCCTCTAGCTGCCGATGTGGATGGACGTCCTGGGTAAACGCTCTTCTATGACTGTTCATGCAAATGTGGGTACACTTTGGCGCAAAATAAATAATTTTTGATAGGAAGTGAAGGTACTCCAGGACGACATTAGCTGTGCTAGCCCTCAGTTTGTGGGTACCCAATTGCGAAGACTGAATAAGTTAGGTTTAGCAAAATGCGGGTTCACTTCCCTATCCTCTGCTTATAAAGCGTAGCTCTGCTAGGAAAATCAGGTTGACCAGCAAAACCAACATTTTTTTCTCACTCTCGCAAATGTTGTGTGCATTGATTGGTATGCCCCCTGTCGATGGTCACGTGGTCTAAGGCGTCTATGATGGGGGAGTGGCGTTTGAGACCGTGTATCTAACTCTGGAGAATTGAACGGACGCACACCTACTTGATTATTATTTGTTTAATTCTAGACAATTTGAAACTATCAGGTAAATACTTTTTAAAATTAGTGCCGTGGCAATAGATGCTATGCTGCTCTTTAACAACAATATGATCTCTCAGCAATTATTTAACTCTTGAATGAAGAGCATAGTAAGTGTGGCAGCTAAATATAGCTCATTTCAAGCCCCCACTGTTACTTTTTTGATAACAGATAGAATGTGACAATCTCGAAACCATCAGAGGGGGGAGAGACATAACTCTATATTGCGTATGATAATTATTTTTTGTTGAACTAAAAGTCCCGGGTTCAAATTCCGTGTCAATGACTGAGTAATCATAAATAAAAAACTTTCGCCGCTAATAAATATATCGCTTTTAACAAGAGAAACAGAAGCTTTTTTGTTTTTTTAAAAGTCCAGGGTTCGAATCCCTTGTCAATGACTGAGTATACTTTTCATAGCGTTAGCTAAAAAATCTTTCGGTACTAATAATTATATCGCTTTTAGCAAGCGAGACAGAAGTTTATTTGTTTGTTGTTACAAAAGTCCCGGGTTCGTATCCAGTGTCAATGAATGAGTATACTTTTCATCGCATGAGGCGAAACACAAGATAATTTGCCTTGGGGCACATTTAGAGGACTTTGACCCCCGTGACTTCCATGTCACTCATATAGTTATGGTGGGAGGAGGTTGTGGGTTCGAATCTTACTTTGGTGATTTTCTACTCTCCCGAAATTTTGGTGTACATCACCCCCATGGAGTTAGGACACTAATGTGTTGAGGTAGGGGATTGATAGATACCGTTTATTAATCTTAGTGCAAGGGCTCAAGGTTTGAATCTCTGTCTGTCTGTCATGAAAACAACGTGTTGGTTGCTAAGTAATAGCTTTGGCTACCTCTTTCGATGACTGCTCTTAATCAATGCCTTCTAACGGTACATTCCAAAATCTGGCAAAGACAAATTAACGGGGTAAACGACTGGCCAAGGGGGTCGACATCCAAGGCAGTGAGCTCTGGGTAAGGGGGAGGGTGGGGTGATGTGAAAGGAAGTCAGCAGAGCTATGTAACAGCCGGTACCAAGCTATGTAATGAGGTCGGGGTGTTGGGGAGTGCGCACCCGTGATGCGCAGTGTTCACTATTCGGTAAGTGGGTGAGCAGAGAAGATGCCCCCCATTATACACAAGACAGCCATAGTGATAGGTTCGGGAAGCTCCTCATGCCGAAACGTCATGGACTGTATTCTCCCCAAATAAATAAACCTTAACGCCCCTAATCCTAGCCAATAATTAATTAGCAATATTTAATTAACAATCATTAATAATTAATCATCAAGTACCAATATGTACTGGGTGGTTGGCGGAGGGATTGTAGGGGAGGGTCTGTAGGGGAGTAAAACTCGTAATCATCACTTGAGATCACGGGAAAAGAGGTCAGGAGAAGGGGCGGGAGGGGAGAGAGAAAACCAACAGCCAATAAGATAGTGAGGGGGCGTGGTCACGTGACCAATTTCACCCAATAACAGCCCTGTTCCCATCCACCACCTGAGCTACTAAGGTATCTATTTTAGAAATAAAATAACTAAAATAAATTCAAAATATTTATTCACTTACCTTATTAAAAAGATCTCGATCTTGATTAATAAAAATTGATATTAATGGTTTTTTAAATAATATCTTTGAGGTGTCTACAGGTTTTTTCTATTCATTGTTGTAGTCGTTGAACAATGCTGTTCAATACTTTTTGTAACATTTCTTGTGTGAAATTTCCCAATTCCTCTCTAATTATAATATCAGATTTTCCAGAAATTGTGATGCCCCATTAGTACTTTATTTCTTTAAGTTTTCGCCACAAGAAAAAGTCAGTATGAGACAACTTAAGAAATATCGCAGGCCATTGCACATTACCAATCCGGGAGATCAAGCGACCCACAAACATTTCACTCCAAGCTGCTATGCTTTGTCTTGCAGTATAGATACCGTGGCACCATCTTGTTGAAGCCTAATATTGTTCAAGATGAGGCTGAAAGAAAGTTTGTTTTCACACCAGAAATTTAAAAAAAAGTAATGAACGACTACAACAATATATAGAAAAAAATTATTGTATATACCTCGAATACATTATTTTTAAAACAAATTGAATATCCATTTTCATAATCCAAGACCAAGATACCAAATTTTAGTCGTAAGGAATAACCCACACCTATTATTTGTGTAGCCATAGTTTTCATGAAAATACCAGTGGCCTCATGTTCAAATTATGGAAGGTCGTTTAGAGGAAGCACATCCATTTTATCGTGGAGTGTGTGTGTGTGTGTGTTTGTTTGTAATAGGGGGTGGGGAGAGGTGAAAAATCACAATAAATGTTCGAAACCACCTGTCTAAGATTCATTCCTTGTCTTCACAGTCAACAGCAATCAGTATCTCATAAGGCTGACTCCTTTTAAACCATGCGACCGCTGATGCAGAAAACCCCTCTCTTTCAAATAAGCTTCTAGTCTTACCTGATATCACGGCCAATGTTACACATTTGAGAGATACTTGTGTAGCATTTATTTGGGATATATGCTCAAAAAAATATTTTTAAACAAGAAAACTCACCAAAGTCACCCCCTATTGCTGCGCCAACTTACTGTTTCCCACGCACCAAAAAGACAACAACTTGCCTCTACCAAAATATTGATCAACTGAACGAGGAGAAATATTGGACTAGTAAAGTGTTCTATACCTCAAGGTGGGGTGTGGAAAGTGTGTGACGTGCCTGCGCAAAAGATTGTTATGCCAGAGTTTATTGTTCTCGTAAGTTCGACCAGCTCCGCGTATGTTTAACCTGATATTCTAACCCCTCCCTCCCGTCGTTATGTCATATTGACCGATGTTTTGTATTTACCCCTCTTCCCCTTCTTTGAGCTTGTATAATCATATAAATACTGGTGTTGTTCAACATAGACAGTACTTCTTGACAGGGCTGTCCCCTAGGACACACCTTGGGTGTGCAGGAAATATTCGAAAGGTACGAAATCCCTTTTCGGCTGTTGTATATTAGAAATTCTTTTTGCGTAGTATTCAACTTGTAAATATGTCTATCTTTTTGGACTCTGTAAAAAAGTCAAACATATTGGACTTAGAATCTTTTCGTCATATTTAACCTATAAATATGTCTAACCTATTGGACTTAGAATCTTTTCAAATTGTAAATATGTCTATAATTTTGGACTCCGTAAAGATGTCGATCATATTGGACTTAGATTCTTATTGTCGTATTTAACTTGTAATTATGTCCGATATTTTGGACTTAGAAATTCTAACGTCACTATGGATGTTGTAGTCTATTCTAAAATTGGAATATTTCATTTTACATGGAATCATATTTAACTGATAAATGTTTATTTTTTTGCATCGCCTATATGGCATCTATACCTGATTGTTTAGTAAGAAATATATTTACTAGAGCGGCAGATATAATAGAGATAGCTGAGGGTAATTGATTGTATCAAAAATGCCCATCAGACAGTGGGAAGTTTCGTATTGTATATATAAAGTTATAAGTAATTTTTATGAACCCCTTTTAACTGAATGGCCCATACGGCAAAAGTCTTGTATTATCTTTCGTAAGGAGTATTTTTGTCTGCATAGCCAGTTTTTGTATTGGAATATTGTCATCATTTAACTCGTTGGCCTTGCGGGCTTATAGAGTTCATTGTTCGTTGGTTTCAATTACGATATTATGTTCGTATGCTAATAGCTTCATGAATTATAAGCAATTCCAAAGTGTACAACTTAATCGCCTTTTTTATACTCTGTTCAACTTTATTCTCACTATCAATAAAACTACAAATTGTTACCATTGACATATATTCTTCTAGATCCAGGTTTCCTGCTTTAGCCATCCCCTTTCCTGTTATGAACATCAATATAATTGAGGTGTGAGTTCGCGGGAAATATGAGTAAATGGGCCTGTAATTGACCTGTTTATTTTTGTTTGTATTCTCACAGCCTCTCTGCAATTGCTATATTTAAATTTTTTATTTTATTGTCTGTTGTGCGCCAGCCTTATTCTTCGGGGAAGAGTAAGGGCGGCGGGTACAATTGGGGATAATTAGTGCTCAAGTAATTTTTTGTGTGAATAGTTGGCATTTAAATAGTTTTCATGAAAATAACAGAAAAATTTCGTTAGCTAGTAAGCATAAGTTTAATAGCACAAATTACGAAAATGTTGCCAGTAATATTTGCTAAATCTGTGGTCAAAAACCAATTTTCATAGTTGGTGTTATCTTAATTTGTCATAAAACGCTTTAATATACTACCGCCTATTACTAATACTTGTGTAACCCAAATAAAAAAATCTTTAATGCAGGTCACAGGATATTATTTATTATTCCTTAGGGTGTGCCACATAAATAAATCAGTTTTATATATTGTGCAATAAATGATTTTGGAGAAAATAAGAACAAAACTGCTTTGTGAAACATTCAGCACCAACATTTTAAAATTACAAATTATATTAACAACATTAGCGTCATAAATTAATAATAAAATAGCAATATGACTTGTATATTTAAAATAGCATGAAAATATTAATGCTTAGAATATTAGTATAAGCTATTATTTTCTTATGTACAAGATTGTGGCTGTATGTGTGTCCAGTGTGCTGTTAACACAAGCTGCGTGAGGCCTCATTCACACAATGGAACTGTTGATAAACGCTTTAGGGGGGGCTTAGAGGGTGAGGCAGAGAAATACATTCGTCACTAACTCTTGTCAAGCCTTCGAGAAATCTCATGTACCCCAAAAGGATGTTTGATCTTTTTTATTTACAAACCATTTTCAATTGTAAGAAATACTTTTGGGATGTAACTCTAGCAATAGACTGAGCCCCCAATGATGCTGAAATCAGGGCTCGAATTTCATTCTGGTGTATTGAGGGTGTTTGTTTCTAAATAATGGTTTTACACTCTCTCCAACGCAAATTTGTTTACAATTCTAATGAATTCAACCTCTCTCATTCTTAACACATTAGCGTAATTAGTAGGGACTACATACCCATATAGCCCAAATAATAATTATTATGACTATCATAATTTTAATTTCTTTAGCTATCGTGTTAGTCAACAGTCACAAGAGCTACATAACATCCTCTTCGGTGGTCGCTAGGTCTAACGCGCTATTATTGTGTTGGGCTAGACTGCCAAAGACAGAGATATTGGTGTTCTATCCCAGTTGGGTGCACTGGGGGTGTTTTTCCCTAAAATAAATCCACTTGCCCTTCACGCAAATGTGGGTACACTTTCTATAAATCAAGCCTTTTATTTTCTAGCCAATTAGTGTAATTAGTACATATGCCTATAACCTGAAAGACATAGTGCTAAAAAAAACTGAATAATATACAAGTATGACATAGAAGTATAGCTGCATAAGAATATAAAATAAATAATCATAGGAAACTAGAAATGTGAGACGGAAAGTTTTCCCTCTATTTTCCCTGGAAAATCTTGCAATTATTATTTCTGTAAAATAATTTCAACTGATCGTGCTAATAATAAAGAGTATGAATATACGCTTGGGGAAGGTAAAGTTTGTAAGCACTTTACCTTATCTGCCTGCCTTAAATAGAGTTGTATATCAGTCAGAGTTCATATAGTAACAGAATTGCTAAACTTGCGTTTTTATAACATAATATAATACATATCTTATAAAAATATACTGTAATAATTGATTATATATGTTTTCCATCATGAATTCCGGCAGTTTATTATTTTGAGGTAGGCCTGTCAGTTTCCGATTCAATTATAGGTTTATGCTACTGGATTATACTATTGTATTCTCGATAGTTTATAACAAGGAAAAAATGTAATGGAATTCCGGAAACTGTATTGTGTGAAAGTGGTGTGATAAAAATAAAATCCAGGAACAATAACCTAAAATTGAGTTCTTTATTTATTGTACTGTCCCAAATTGTAAACCCAATGTTATTTCAAAAATTAAGTATGAGTCTGCAGTTTTTAAATTTTATTTGCATTTTATGTTTAAATTCAGGAATTCTCTTTATTTTATAATGTTATTTTTAGTTATTCATTTGCATTTTAGAATATTTAAACCATTCACTCAGTTTGAATGTCAGTAGGTTTATTTTATTTTAAATGTGATTATTGGGTGCGTTGGATGATGAAACAAAATGGAAAGGGTTGATATAGAGTTTTCGTTCTAAAAGAAATACACCTTTTTCTTAGTACGGAGCGGTTGCATTGTTCATCCAACAAGAAAGCCAGTTTTCAAATTACTATCATATGATAGGTCGAGATTATCAGTCCACCCTGGTGCAATCGACGATGTATTAGAATTTGAAAAAGATGTTAGGTAGAAACGAACTTTCACTGTTAAACAAGAAAGAAACGCTTAGTGACCGGGGTGGAAACACGACGTGTGCTGCTTGTCGTCGCATATTTAACTATGATATATTGTACGGTGACTAGCTAGAGACGGGTTGTTTGTACAAGCTGAGGCTATCACTTACTAAATTAATACATATAAAGGAATAATAAATGGATATAAAAGTGATCAACGTATATTTATTGTATAAATGGGAATTGTCTTGTATGATAATTGCGTCGATAAGAGAAGCTAGCCAGGGATAGATATCAAGATTATAAGTCTTCTTTACGTAGACTTATTCAATTGTCTCCAAACTGAGGGGAATTAAATCATCATAGGTGGAAGAAGAGGAATTCTTGAATTGGTTACCGATAGAAGAGGCCTTTAGACTTTTACAGTTGGAGCCCTAAAGTAGGGGCTTTCAGCATATAAGACTCTTTTGACTTTTCTAATATTATTGTGCTAATTTATTCCCATACCCTTGAATTTTAACAAAAATAAATATATATATATATATATATATATATATATATTCGGATATATCGGAGAAACTAATATTAGAAAACTCACTACTAAATAATTCATAATTTAAAATAAACATGGGTAGTTTGTATGCTTTGTTGTCCTAAAAGAAAAATGTATGCTGTTAGGTAGAATGACTATTTTGTGGTTTCAATGTCACTGATAAAGCGTTATACTACTGCAAAGCATAGCCGAATTAATTTTCTTTAGCCTAGTGTAGCAGGATAATACAACACCTACATGGGAGGAGAGGACCAATTCAATTCAAATATTTCCATCGAATATCATTGAGAGGGAAAAAATGGTAACACTCAATCCTACTTTTGACTACTAGATGTGCGATAAACTGATAATACATATCATTTTATGCTTAAGTTTGGAAATACTTGCACGTAAAAGTACCATCTAAATTATGTTGCCGAGAAAATTAGATAATCAAATTTTTTAGTAATATTATGTAATAAAATATGAGTTTTATCAAAACCATTAAAGCAAATAACGATAAAATAGTTTGTTTTTTTCTCTTTTCACCCTTAGGTAAACTACTCTTAGTTTTTCTAGGAGTAAGATTATATCTTTAACTTTAAAAGAAAATGTTGTGGGATATTATGAAATCCCAAATGAGGTGTATCTTGATTGATTAAAATAAAATACCATTTAAAAGCATATATTTTTTTCATAATAATTAACCAATCTCATCTATCTATGTAATTTTAACGCACTATTATATTTTGGCCAAAGTTTGTAAAAATTTACTGTACAACAGTAAAATCGATGTTAATTCATGAATAATCCGTAAAGGGACATAAGATTCAGACTTCCAGGGTCAAATGGTTTTCCACCCCTGGTTTAAACATTCATTCCAAGGTAGAGATGTGTAATCAGCATAATGTATTGAGAGGAGAAAGAGAAAAGCAGCAACCTTCGAGGTGCTACGTAAAGTTGGCAGCACCAAGAGTTTTTTAAGTTTTCACATAAGCTATGGTGGCACAAATAAAGGGGATGGGATACTCTTGTGGCACAAATCCAGCACTAAATATTGGCATAGTTTTCAGAATTTGTGCCGATATAGGTGCTGCCAGCAGCACCAACTGTGTTTTTTGGTGTTTTCACAAAAACTATGATAGCACAAATTATGCGGGTAGGATATTCTTGTGGCACAAATCCAGCACTAAATATTGGCATAGTTTTCAAATTTGAGCCGATATAGGTGCTGCCAGCAGCACCAACTGTGTTTTTTGGCGTTTTCACGAAAACTATAATGGCAAAAATTATGCGGGTAGGATATTTTTGTGGTACAAGTTCAGTACTAAATATAGGCATAGGTTTCAGAATTTGTGGCGATATGGATGATGCCAGCAGTACCCACTGTTTTTTGGTGTTTTCATGAAAACTATGGTGGCACAAATTATGGGCTTAGGATATTCTTATGGCACAAATTCACTACTAAATATTGAAATAGGTTTCAGAATCTGTGCCACGTGAATTTGGCAGAGATTTTTTTAAATTTTTACAAAAACCATGGCAACACAAATTATGGGGATAGGATATTCTTGTGGCAAAAATTCAGCACTAAATATTGGCATAGGTTTCAGAATTTGTGCCATTAGTTGTGCTGCCAACTTCACGGAACTCAAGCTTATGAGGTTCAAGTGCAGGGGTGAGATGGGAGGGGTAGTAGCGCTACGTTAATAGATATCCACAAGCCCCAGCATTACACAACCTATATAATATTTTTAGCTTGCCAGTATGCTGCGGATGGTGCGTTACTAAATAAAATTTTATTTTCGGAAACTTTTATCCGAGATATCGAGGTCCGAGTTTTCTACAGTTGACTCTATTAACAGCCATACTTTTTATGACTGCAGCTACAATAAGCACCCCAGACTGCCTTCTATCACGTCTCCTACTAATTCTTTTTATGTCAGATACAGTATTTAGTTCATCATTTCTGTGACTTTTTTTTAATTTTCTATATACTGTTTAATAAATTCAGTAAAACTGTTTAATCTGTGTTTAAATTTTGTAAAAGTTGTACATTTATGTATTGACCCATTTTTTTTGACAGTGTAGAACTTAATTTTAACTTATATGTACCACAAATTGATAGGGTAATATTAACACAGGATCAGTCCTGATAGCAGATTCAAATTCAATTAAGTTAAAAATGACAACTTTTACACAAGAATAGAAAACAGCCTACCTTCGACTTGGTGGATCAATACACTACCTCTGAGTCATTTTGGTACGTTTCGAATTATATTACCAGTTACTACAATAATAATAGACTAAACACAAACAACTACAAAAGGTAAAGATGAACCTGGTGGAAACGGGACAAACCGGTATGGCTCAATGGTATCCAGAATTGCATTTCCGTGTACAAGTTGTCATTTTTCATTTCATGAAATAAACTAATTTTTCATCTATGTATTTTGTAAATGTGTAAAATTTATACTATGTTTTTAAATGTAAAATGTATTTAAAATACCTATATATTGTAGTGTCAAACCACTGTATTTTAATTTTCTGTAACAGTTTACTAATTTTGTCTTGAAATTATCAGTTCTGTAACCGTAATTATATAAAACTTGTTTTTTCTGATGATATATGCGAAGGAAAATTATTTTATCCGTGTAAAACTTTTGTCTTTGATTATGATTTGTGTATCAGTGAAAAGTAAGTATTAACCAAATAATATGAGTAGCTGGGGTGGCGTACTAGTACAGCTCACCGATTAGCTGAAATTGATCACGTGACCACGCCTTATCACTCTGATTGATTGTTGGCTTTCTCTTTCCCCTCCCGTCCTCCTCACCTCCTCCTGGCCTCCTCCTGACCCCTTTGTAGTGGTCCAAACCAGTTGGTTCTTGTTCCAAATATGTTGGTAATTGTATTTTCTTGTTTCCTATGTATACACATAGTTTTTTTATTTGTTTTTATTAGATTTTTTAATTGACATTAAAGGATTTTATTCATTAATTGGGATATGAATGGGACGTTGGAGTTTCTATCGGTATGCTGTTCACAGTGCTAGGTGCCAGCACTAGTGAGCATCCTCTTTGTTCGGGAGCTGAACAGACGGCGTAAGACCCTCCCTTCACCAACACTTCTCGTGAGTGAAAGTGCAGTCTGAGAGAGTACAACCTTTTCCACCGGCAGCGTACCATTGAATGTAAGCAGCCCCTCCTTTCACTTCCCCTAATCTAGTCATAACCCTCTTCTACTTACTTTCTCTATTCTCCCCTCCCCCTCCACTACCTGTGTGTCACGGCTGAGATATGGAAAGGTAGAGCGTGGAGGATGTCAAATTGTTGATTTCGAGACGGACACAAACTCGGACTAAGCTCTTCCTCCAAGAGTGAGATGAGCGTTGATTTGCATTTGAGAGATACCATATTGTTGATATTATTTAATAGTTAAAGAGCGGCAAACTTACATATTAGACGATCTATTGCCTCCAACAGCTTAACGCATCAGGGATATGCTTTCGACTTTCTCCACCAGAAGGAGATGAACCTGGCATTTAGACGACATGCCCACAGAGATTTGAACCTCGGCATCTTTTCGATAAAGTGATTGGGATTTGAAGCTTTTACATCGGTGACCAGCCGAGATGTGTACCAGCATTGGCTCTGATTTGAAATGTGAAATAAATAACGTTCGTTGCCCTCCAAGTTACTTGAACCCTTACGTTAGAGAGTGAGATGTGCACACACATTTGCGCATCAATGACACCTGAACCCTCCAAATAATTAGCGTTTTTGCCCTTCAAGAGACTTGAAACCTTACGTCACAAGGCGAAATGAGAAAGCACATTTGCGCATCAATGACACCTGAACCCTCTAAAATCGTATAATTATTATTCCCGAATGAAAGTTATATAATAATAAAATTAGTGATGTACCATCATTTGCACATGGTTGAAATTTGAAAACAGCCAAAGCTATTCTTTATCCTTTAGTCGAGATAAGAATTTGTCGACATGGCAGGCAGTCGAACCCCCCTCCTGTCAAAGGGTAAGATATGTACCAGCATTGGCACGGTTGAAAAAAAAACCATCCCCGCAGAGTGGATAGGGGTCCTTCACGGCCAATCGAACCTCAAAGAAATGTCCACAGGCATTTGTCAGGATTTGAAAGGTGAAATTAGTGTTGTTCGATCATACAGGTTGCGCAACACTGACACCTGAAAACGGGATTTGGATTAGAGACCTTTTGGGGGTAGAATAATTAAATTATTGCTTTCGCGGAGGCTGGAGGTTTCAAATAACCAAAGTTATTATATATGCTTACTCCAGATTGATACGAGAATCGAGCTCGGGTCCCTTGGCACAGCATCAAATATAAGGTACTATCTCGCTGATAAAATTAATCTTTTTTTTTGTCAAAATTGCAGGATTATTTTTTGTGAACAGTCGAAATTGGCACCGGCATTTTTAGGGGTTTGAAAGATTAAATTATCATTTGTTGACAATTCAGTCGGGGATTTACACCCTATCTTATCCCGTTGTAGGGCGTAATGTATACCCGCAGGAAACGAGCAACATGGCTGGATAGCTGGCCGTCATGGCATATCGGACTCCCTAGCCAGCGGCTGTATGACACGACCGTGTTCGCCGGGGTTGCTAGAATGATTGAAATCTAACGGTACTTCCAGACTCCTTTAACTAGATCACCGATGCGGAAATAATTTTATTGCACAGTAACAAACCGCCGGAATTCTAAACTCGATATCTGTATAACGGTTGTACTTCATGCACCCCCACCATTTTGAAGGGTTTTTTCTGGTCTACTATATTTTTCTAGACTAGGTATAACGTGTATCCAAATTTATTTGTAGTAAGAGAATCAAACGTCAACCACTTTGTCATCGGCCGTTTAGTGACACCTTAGACCATGCGACTATCGATGCAAGTATATAAATTTAGATGGAGCACACACCCGGGCTCGATTTCTTTATAACGGTCGTACTTCTTGCACCACCACCTTTCTCGAAGGGGTTTTGCTGGTCTAACAGATTTTTCTGGACCAAGTAGAATGTGTACCCACGATAGATTGTAGTGAGGAAGTAAAATGCCGATCAATTTATCATCAGCCATCTAGTGGCATCTTAGAACATGTGACCATCGACAAAATTGAACTTTGGGAGGGCATTAACCCTACATTTGCGACAGTGAGAAAAAAGTTTTGTGTACACGCCAAACTTATTCATTCTGCGCCAAAGTGTATACACATTTTTACGAAGTGTGCAGAATACCACCTTCAGTCTACCCACCATATAATTAAACCCTGGCCAATAAAATACTATATATGACATGTGCGGGTTTGAAACAGACAGAAGGAAGACTTGGGGCTAAATAAATAACCATAAATTAATTTCTCGATGAATAACAACTGACCACTAAGATTATTATTTGAGATAGACCACGCTGATAATTAAGTTGAAGGGCCTCTTTAACAGGTGTCAAACCTCAATCTCCAGGAGACATGTACCAGCATTTGCGTGGAGGTAGTGTAGAAAACTACCCTAGATCCCCCGAGCGAGATTTGAACTCCTTACTCCAAAGTGAAGAAAATGTTCCGGATGTAAAGCTATCTGATTGACAAGGATTTGTACCCTGGCTCAGTAGTTAAAATAGGGTCCTATCTCTTTTAATAACAGCCAATATAATTCATCTAAGATTGTTGAAGTGTATCTAACAATTTTGTGACTGGTCAAATGTGCACCGGTATTAGCTAGTGTGAGATTAGCGTTTGTCGTGCTATCAACCACCTACTTAATCCTGACGTTACAAATCAGAATGTGTACAAGCATTTGCTCGTCATTGACATCTGGGCACAGGAATCGAGTCCCACAACATTGGGACAAAAAATAATTACTATCTAAAATTTTAATCACCAGGAGAAATGTGCATCAGCATTTGACATACAGCTTATATCTCCTTGCTAATTTCCATATATGACCAAACCATAATTTTGTAGCTTTAATAAATATGAAGTCAGCGCAAACTTATTAATACTCCCAGCGTTCTACGGGAATGTATTGCAAACCCCCGACCTTCCTATACTCTACACATTCTTAGCATCGAGCTTTATGCGCTATTCAAACGGGGTCGAACCTCAAACTCCAGGCTATATGTGTACAAGCATTTGCGCTGAGGTAGTTCAACAGACTTAGATTCGAACAGGGAGGAGAAAGGCGGTAGAGGGAAACCATACACTTCAGCGGGGATTCAAACCCCTGCCATAAATAGCTGATTAAGTCACACGCACCCTGTGTTCTACCAACAGTATACCCGTCATGGAATTGATTCCAACATCGCCCCTTAAACGGCAAGTCCAGATATGGCACTGAAAGCTTGTACGTTTATGTTGCGCGCAAAAGTATAACTTTATATATTTTGTTCTCTCTACCATGTGCCCACCACTCCCAAAGCCGCTTGCCAATGATTTCGAGATGCCTGCACTATCAGAACCAGTTTCTAGAAGCTACAGCCATCTTTTTGATATAAACCTGAACTACGGTCAACAGCATACCACAGAAATAGCCAAAGCTCTTGATTGACACGGGATTCAACCCTGAGACCTTTGGAAAATACAAAGTTCTGTTTCTCCAGGTAAAAAAGTGAAAATATTCATTAACACACACTGAGAAGTTTACTTACACCCTGAAGTATAGGTGTATAGGAATCAATAATCAATTACTGGAATAGTGACAGTGGTATTAATTTTAAAGAGTATTTACCAGATAGTTTAAAATTGACTAGAAAATAACCACTAATTATCAAGTAGGTGTTCATATGTCCATTGCTCCCGAGTTTCTCTGGCCCGAGCTTGGATACACGGTCTCGTTATGGGAATTAAACGTCACTCCCCTCCGTTATAGAGCGTAGTGATGGCTTAGACAAGGTGACCATTGACCGGCGTAATACCAATGAATGCACACCACAATTGCGAGAATGAGAAAAAAAGGTGGTTTTGCTGGTCGACCTGATTTTCCTAGTATAGCTACTCTTAATCAGAATAGGATTGTGAATTAAACCAAAATTTGCTAAATCAGACTTATTCATTCTTCGCTATGGGGTACCCACAATTCCAAAGCTAGCACAGCTAATATCATCTATCCGAATGAGAAAAAAAATGTTTGTGTACTCGCATTTGATTGTAGGGAGAAAATCAAACATCAATCACTTTTTCATCGACCGTATAGTGACATCTTAGACCATGTGACCATCGATGCAAGTATACAATGCATTATGAGGGTAGATTGATACCCACGTATTAAGAGAAAACAACAGTTTTATTCCTCAAGCCAGTTATAACGACAAAACAAATTATATATGGTTCGCAACTATATTTTGTCGGAATAATATATAACTCTTACATTATATCATAGATAATATTGAATTGAATAACTCGAATTTAATGTTCTAAACTATATTTTGACGGAATAATATATAACTGCATAAACTTTTAAGTAATATCTGGGCTGAGGAAGATATAAAATGAACCTGCATTTGTGTAAAGGCAGAGCAACACAGTATACATGTATTCAATACCCCTCTACCTTACCCCTATATCCCTCCTACCTCCCCCCTACATCCCTCCTACCTCCCCCACTAATATTCACGAAGTTAAACTTATCGGTATTTAGATCTGCATCTTACTACCTTTCAGGGGCACAAGACCCGGACGATGAGTGAGAAAACCGGCATAGGTACCCACGTGCAACAGAAATTCCATCTAATCTCTTCGGGCAAGCGGGAGATAAGAGCTGATTTTGACTAGGCGAAAAGTGTTACAGCATTTGCCATGGTTTGAAATGTCAAGTAATTAGCGTTTGTCTCCCTCTATAAACTTAAACCCTTACATCACAGGGCGAAATTTGTTTCCATATTTGCGCGTCATTGACAACTGAACCCTCAAACACCATCTGGATATATTTGCCCAAACGAGAGAGATATACAGAATTATAAAATTAGTGATGTGGCATCATTTGTACTAGGTAGAAATATGAAAACTGCCAAAGCACTTATTTATGCTTACTCCATCATTGACATATGGATACGGGATTCAAACCCGCGACTTTTAACGCAACAATATATGGTTTGAATTTATAAAAGTAATTAGCCGTTATCCCTCAAAATGGAGCACCGTAGAAAGACTTTCATCCAGGACAAGAGAGCTATCGCGAATGAAATATAACTTTACATAGTTCGGGCTCGGGTGTCACAAACACAAACACTTTCTTTTATTATTATAGATTCTAGTTCTATTAATAAAAATATATGAATAGCACAGACGGGTGGCCAGGCATGCAA